>PNEQ01044374.1:22006-49405 GCA_003012365.1 Medauroidea extradentata | reverse complement strand
TTTTTGGGTATTTATGTAAGCAATATTTTGAAGTGAATATCAACTCTCTATCCCAAAGGGTTCGATAGATATCGATAGTTGATTGGAAACACATTTAAGGTCTTTTCAACCCCTTAAAAGTTGAACTCCGAAAAATCTTTAAATTGGCAAATATGCATTTTTACGAGTGTCATATTAAAGTAAAAATCACCATGATTGGCCGTCGGGTTCGAGCTCTATCGACGTTTCTTCGGAATCACATTTCACCACTTTTCACCCCCTTAGAGGTCGAATTTCGAAAAATCCTTTCTTAGTGCTCGCCTACGACCTGAAGGGAACCCACACAAAAAATTTCACGATTCTAGGTCCAGTGGTTTGGGCTGCAGTTTGATATGTCAGTCAGTCAGTCAGTCAGTCAATCAGTCAGCTTTCATTTATATATATATATATATATATATATATATATATATATATATATATATATATATATATATACACTAACCATTTTATAGACATTATGCGAAGTTTAGATGTAATTGATATCATTCATGTTGCACGCGTTGTACAAATAATTACTATACCGAACATGCAGTGTATGTATCACGATCTACGATCCGTAAGTGAATTGAACCGAACTTGTCGGTTTGACCGGCAAGTTTTTACGTCGCCCGAGAATTTTGGACACTTCAAATTTCCAGCTACTAAAATATTGACTTCATTTTACATCTGTATATTCTCCGCAGCTAAGTTTTCAACATTTTCACGTCAGTAGAAACACTTACGTACCTTGTGCTCCAGCAATCCACTTGTACTAGTTCGGAACATTTTACGACGTAGTATGTAAACACGATGTTTCGCCTCCATAGACTAGATGTGAATTAAACAGAGACATAGGTACAGGCAGTGCAGCTAGCCTCGTGCTTCACTAGCGCTATCGAGCGACAACGGCGGAACCTCAAGAAATATTCCCGAGGACTGTGTTAATATGATTTTCCCGTGATATTGTGAATTTCTGAAGGGAATTGTTTATATAATTAATATTGTTCTTAGCGAGATTTGTAATGTTTATATTGTGTTTTCATTATGTTATTCCAGCTGTCATAGTAATAATTGATATATTGTAATTTAAAGGTCGTAGTTGCTCCGTCATGTTGGGCGGACTATTTCCAGTGATAATATTCATTCTCGCTTCTTGTATTTATACTCGTGTATTTGTAGTATCGGGGTTCAGTCGGCTTCCAGTGAAATGTAAGTGTTGCTTTGTTATTCGTTATAGTAAATGTGGAATGGGTTGTTATGCTGCAGGACTTGTAATTGATTAATTTTCGGCGCCTGTTTAGTTATTTGTTATTTTTTTCCCTTGAGTTGAAGTCCTGTAGCATAATGGCCCAAGTCCTAGTGTTTCGTTCGCGTCTTGTGTTGTTTGTTGTTGTTTCACCTTTTGCCTGGTATTTAAAGTAACTTTCGCGTACGGGATTCCATTAAGTAAATTAAAGTAAATATATTATTATTCAGAGAGAGAGAGAGAGAGAGGGGGGCAGACATTTAAATATTTTTAGTTTTGTTCGTATTTGTTGATTAATAATTGCTGGCATGTAATTTTCAAGATTAGACCTTTGCAGAGAAAATAAATTTATAACAGCTATTTGGATTGAGTAATTTTCATGCACTGTATGTGCCTGCTTTGAAACTGTGTTAGGGTGATAGATATTGTATGCATACTACCGAAGTATGGGACTCGGTAGATTTTGCTGCTATATGTGTTTTGGGGCGGTGTCCCCGTGGCGTATGTGTATTTCGGGGCGTGTGTCCCCCTGAAGTTTACCACCTATAAGTATAGGGGTTTTTTCAGACTTGTGATCGTATTGTGTATTTGCTACTGAGGTATGGGACTCAGCATTGTACTTTGTTATTGTTAAAGTTAGTTTCCTATAAGGATAGGGCTAGCACTTGTGTAATATTTGTATTTGTCTTTCGCTACACCCTTTGCAGTACTCTCATTTAGGCCTTCTCTGAGTCATATTATCCAGATAGACAGATTAACTTATATTCTGCACACCTGTTTATAGTAATTCATGAAGTTAATGTTTAAATTTTATGCTTGTACTTTCATATTTTTCTTTATATTTACACTTTTTGACTTGTGTTGCTGATTTATTTGAGTTTGTAAAATGGTTAAGGGTTATGTTGGTGTTTTGTTTTTTGATTTTTTGATTTGAATAAATCCCTGTTTGGATTTGAACCCGACATCTTGATCTTTTATTGATGTTGTAGTTACAGTTACCTTTTCTTATTTGGAACATTAATGTGATTTTGATGGCTGCTATTGATGTTTGATTGGTATTACTTTACTGAGGTGTTAGAAGTTAAAGAGTTTAGTTTACTTTTGAGTGAGGATTACCTTTGCCTTAGCGCCCTTGCAAATTTCTAGGGATTCGCCACCCTCCATTCCTTGATCATGTAATTTTGTTACCGTCACCTGTGGTTGAGGTGCTAGCCCCTAAGTAGGGGACGGTACAGAATAAACAGTACATAACAGCCCTAGTTGGGCGTTCATGAGTTTACTTGCGTTCGACGCTATCAGAAAACAATACGAACACTCGCTTGACCAGTCACCAATTTAACTTTCGTCACACTGCAGTAGCGCGCGCTGGTTAGTAGTTTGTACACCCCTTACCACTTATACTAGTATCACGCACTCTTGTTTACAAACTACAACTCTCACTTCTCGGCAAATGAACTGTAGATCAATTGTTGATTGATAGCACTAGTTTCATTGAACTGTAACACCTTTTTAACATTCTGGAGATATTCGCACGAATATATGTTATTAACTCACATTCCCGAGAAATTAACAAAAAGTTTCGGCCTACGTATCTTTATCAAGGAAATCAGATTTTACTACAGGCTAATAAAATGCATGTATCCACACAAACGTACGACCAGTATATAAACACTGTAATACCTAGCCAATCAAACGTAATATCAATAAACTACACTAGTTTTTTTCTTTCATTTTTAAAATTAATTTTCCCCCAATTGTCCTAGGTTAGTTCTGCATTGTAAAACCTAAAATTCGTCTCTCAGTTACCTCAAAAAGGAGGAAAAAATCTGAGCTCGAAACCACTACAGCGTATAATCTAACATTGTCTCCTTTTAAATATGTTAGTAAGTGAATTTGGAATATTATTTCTTATTTACTCACAAGTGGTAACATAAACAACTGGACAGGCCTACATGTCCATTGGCTTGCAGCAATAACCTGGGAGGACAGAAACGTAAAATTAAAAACTTACATTGGCTCTTACAAATATGTGATTCTAACATTATACAACTATTAATTTCATAAACATGCCTATGATTTCTTCAAAATCCTTGAATTTGCATTATATATATATATATATATATATATATATATATATATATCTTCCCTGTAAGCCTATTTCTGTGTGAGGCTAAAAGAAGTAGGCCTAGGCCTACAAATTATCTTGAAAGCAAAGTGACAGACATCCCGATGCGATTATTTAAATGTTTAGATCACTGGGCGTTATGAAACTTTGTATCTCTTCAAAGAATTGTTGTTAGTCCTACTATAACACGTTAAATTTATAGCAATGTTTTTCATGGTTCGGTATAAATCATGTAACAAACATGCTTATGCATTGAGCCTTGTGGCAAACGAGCGATTGTATGTGCAAAAAAACTTATTCTCCAAGCATGCAATCTGTTCTGACGTCACTAGCCATGCCGTCTATTGTCGTTCATCTGAATTTTGAACGTCTCTGTATGAATATTTGGATAAACAACCAATCATGTAGTTTATTTCATAAATCCTAATAAACTCATGAGAAAATTCATACACTCTATCACTATTCTGACAATGTGTGCAGGTACATTTAAATTTATCTGAAAATGTAACTGATTGTGTGTAGTATCTAGAAAATATATTTGGAAATATCAAATTTCCAAATTGATTATATTGTTACAAAAAGCGCTGAAACAAAATGTAGGTACGTTTTAAGGGACTATTATGTAAATTGAAGAGGTTTTGGTCTGCACCTAACATCTAGGTCTTTAGTGCTTGTAAGGAATGACGTGATGTGAGCACGGAGCAGCGCCGGAATTAATGGAGGGAACGGGAGATCCCCAAGAAATCTCGCCGACTAACATCGTCCGGTAGGATTCCTACTTGTGAAAAACCGGGAACCGACTGCGCCGGGAATGGAGCCCGGATCGTCTTGGTGGAAGACGAGTGCTATAGTCACTGCGCCTACAGCGGCCCCAGGGACTGTGCAAACAATGGTTACTGAAGAACATGAAATAATGAAACCAGTTTTATACTTGATGTACAGAAACGGCCGTACACTAAGCACACCTCGCGAATCCTGGAATAAATTATGGAGACGAAAATGTTAGTGGTAAAATGTAATACGACGTCACTTTATGCGCGCAATGTGACAACACAGTTAGGTGTTAGTCCCCTCTTGCACTCAACGTCCAGGTATTATTTTATGTATGTAACATGGAGTAAGCTTAGAATCACGTTTGGTCACCTCGTGATTTGAACCCGCGTCTCTAGTAAGATGATCAGAAAATCAGTACTAAGATAAGTAAGATAATTGTAGAGCGCAAGAAGGGACTTAAGGCCACGATTCCTATTAATGGTGTTTTTGGGAGTTTAATTTCTAAATTCGGAAAGGGAGCAGATGTCGCAAAACCGTTATGTAGAAATGTTGTAAATTGTAGATACTATCTAGCCTTATTTTTTTAAAACATAATATTCTAAGTTTTGGCTAATTATCGACTTAATTAAATTTTGTAAAGTCAGAAATTAGTCAAAATAAAACAAACATATATTTAAAAAATTTAGGCTACGTAGTACAGACAATGCACAAAATTTCTATGTTTTGCGATGTCTGCTCTCTTTCAGGATTAAAAAAAATAAAACTTACTAAAATAGTACAAATAGGGAAACGTAACCTTAACTCCGTGCTAAGTTGCCACATTGTGCACGTAAAATGTCCCCGCACAAAATTTGGCCACCAGTGTTGATGTTTCCAGTTTAGCCCAGGATTCGCGGGGCGTGCTTGTAATACGTATCTGGACACGCTGTATATGACGTACATGTTCAGACATGAAGAGGGAAAGGGATGATGTGTTGTTGCGAGTGCTAAGCAGATATGTAAGTTGGCGCAGCATGTTCGTAGCTGCACAGGTTCCCACGGCAGGTCGCGAGGTATAATCCTCTCCCGCTCAACTCCCTCGCTTTGTTCGCTGACAAGTTTGTAGTAGATGAAGCCACACACAACTACTGTGGGCGGAGCCTGCCGACACTGAAGTCACCTCCACAATGTGCTCGACGTAATATCGTGGAAATGAGATTCCCGGGACTATCACTTCACTATTCGTCATTTTCACGCCTCTTTCACGGGTAGTTTCATCCACGCGCAGACAGAAACATTTTTGTTCGTATTCAGACAGCCAAATTATTTTGTAGTAAACACAATTTTTTTTTCGTGAAAATATTTCAGTAATGAACCACAGCACTTAAGTCGTGACAACAAACTATTTTCTGATGAGCTCAACATAATATTTGGCTGTCTCAGTACAAAAAAAAATATTTATTCCTTGCGATGCATCTGTAACACGCCTCTCCAAAATACAAACACATTACACAAAAATAATTCGTCCATGACCTTCGTGACTTGCACACTTTTACACTATATTTATTTCCTGTGTGTTTCAACAGTTGGTAGTTATTGTTGTTTTATGTAGATGGTCGCTATTTGAAAACTATCATAAGTTATAATTATGTACTCAAAGGTTGTCATACGTGGGGGAAGTATATTTGGAAAAATATCCGCTTCACCACATGCATCCCAAGTCACCCATTTTACGGCAGTTAGACATTTGTAATTCCGTCGTGCAGCGTTATAAAACAGTTGCCTACGGATAGCTTTAATCTGTTTACAAACAAGAAAATCTTAAAATATGTGTAATTTAAAATTTTAATTCCCAAAAATTATAGCCGGACTCAACACTGTACGTACACATTTCTTATACGATTTTTCGTGATAAATATGTTGCATGAATCGGTATATATAGGGCTGCTTTAAAATTTGCTGCACTCGATCAATGAGTTAAGAGATTTTGGTCGGAGCTTAACATCGAGGTCTTTAGCGCTGGTGGGGTTGACATGATGTGAGTATGGAGCAGCGCCGGAATGAATGGGCGGGGGAAACGGGAGATCCCCGAGAAAACTCGCCTGCCAGTGGTATCGTCCGGCATGCAGTCGATCAATTCTACATTGTTAATATGTCGCACCTTGCAAAATATCGTATGGATAGCGCCAGTGAAAATAATTCTGAAACAATTAGATTCAATGCCTTATGTGTGTATCTGTTTCTCTGCTTCATGGTAAGTGATTGGAAGTTGTTAACTATCGCCGTCTCGGGGTCCTACCCGCAAATCACGCGTTTGTAGTGTCGCGGTAACATTGTTCTGGTTGGTGAAGTCAAATGAGCCACGCCTCTGCCCTATTATATTCCGCAATAATCACGAACCAGAGTTGAAGTTACGTAAGGCACTGAAACAAGTTGTTGCAAAATTTTTCACCAAAAATCACAGGTTCTACTAATGAATAATACTGAAAAAATTCAATATGTAAACACTATAATGCATTTAAGAATGTAATCAGAGCAAATATTTAAAAAATTTATATATTTTTTTAATTTTTAAGTTTAACTAGTAACGAGGGTGTATTTGTTCCGGCGAAGTAAAAATTTTAATAAAGAATTATATTCAATTGTCAGCTAATAAGGAGAAAAACTAGCCAGTGAAATTACAAACTCTTCACATATTTGCAACGGAAAACTTGTAAATATATTTCGCTGTTATGTTTCAATGAAAATTATTATTAAATTACATAAATTCAACACTCAATTGGTGGTTATTATTCCCATAGTATGTTTTCTCAGACATATAAATTAGTTTAAATATAATACTACATTACATTACCAAAATTACTAAGCAACACAACAGGTAAGTTGATCAATACAAATAATATGATGTACTTATAGCAAGAAAATATATAAAAGTTGTGACAACTTTTTGGTAGAATCAAAACACCAGTTTCTACACGGGCTCGAATAAGGTTTTTCGGTTTGCGCTGTGTGCGAAAACTGAAAAAGTTACAAACTAAAAAATAAAACACTTCACTACTATTCACGTTTCAGTGGTATAGTAAAAATAGTTCAGTACTAAATGAAAATGTTAAAATATGGATACACTATTCAAATTCATACATAATTTTGAAATCGAGTGGCCATTTACGCGAGAGAACCTGCGAAATTGTTACCAATACACTAGTAGAATATTAATATTAATATTTATTTTTCTTAATTTTTAGTACATTCTGGTGTACCCTCAAAAGACGAATGAACGTGTACATACATGCATACTATGTATATATGTATGTGTATATATAATATATATAGGCTATAATATATACACACACACTCACACACCTATATGCACGTACGTATGCAAGCTTTGTGTGTGTGTGTGTGTATACATATACATTCATACATTTTTTTCACAGAACCGTACAGTACGGCACATACGAAAAAATTTCGTGTTTTAGTCGCATTCAATTATGTGTATTTAAATTTTTAATTTATTGAATGTATCTTCCGCTACTCAGAAAATTCAGGCCAAACCTATACCTCAGGTTCTCGAGACAAATTCGTTTGAACTTGAACTACCGAAGTGAGAAGTGTGCGGAAACACATCTCCTCGAAACTATTTCATGTCTCACAGGAGTGGGTGAGGAGATTCAATGGCGTAATAAAACTACTGCCGCAGGGTTCACCGGAATTGCAGAACCCGCGAGTCCCTCCCCCCCTCCTTCCCAACATCGGCGTATTTCACTTTCTGCCAGAGGATATTTCCGTTCGTTATCTCCAGCCACAATACAGTCCCCCCCCCCCTCAGTAATTCAACGATGCTGGTTGGATCCGATGATCCAAAACAATGCCCCTGCTATTCCTATACTCCTCCCTGCTGGCGCCCTACGCTGAAGCCCACAATGGAGGGAAACACCCCAATGCGGAATGGTCATCAGAATTATTCATCCCCCCTCCTTCCCCGCACCTCCTCCTTCCTTGCCAGCCTCACGTACACAATGGCCGAATGTACAACTGTCGGGAGGGGAGAGATGCGGGCAGTGCTTGGGGCGCATTGTTTTACACGCCCGTTTTCGAGTAAAACACCAACCAGAAATTGGACGAATTAATTTTACATCCAGGGCCGCCCCATTCCCTTACACCATGTCAACGCTGCACTCGTTAAAGTTGTTACGGACTTATCAATTGTAACGTCGAAATTCAAATGCTCCCCGCGAGACATTTAACGCACCAATCTGGGGGCAGTAAAAATCGTCGTTCGGCGATCAGCGGGCGTCCACATAACGTTTCAGCTACTGTCAGAGATAAAATATTACGTTCTGGTATTCGTATTGCTGATTACTGTCAACGACGTCAGCACAGAAGTTCAAATATCTAACGCAAATTATTTTCGTGCATTTGTTTGGAAGTGTAAACTATTGCTGGAGTATTTGTTAAGGACCCCATACAGCAGGTAATAAATGGCGCCTATGAGGTACGGAAACAGGCAGGCGATATAAGTTAGACTGCCACGTGCGTCAACAACCTTTATGCCTTTATGCGCTGGACATGCAAACGGCGAGTAGTGTTTTGGACGTTGCCTTTCTTCTGTGGGACTTCAAGAGTGCGTGGTAGATAAATAAACGCTGAAAACATCAATTGATTTCTACAATTTTTTCGAAGCCAATATGGATAAAATACTCAATGGCAATCCTAGATAATGGTATTTACCAACTTCATGAGTAAATATTTATCCAAAATCACTAATCCAATATGCATGATCTCTTGCGCCACAGTTAAATGCACGAGGTTCCGGCGTGAGAGATTGTGCCTCAGAAGTTCGTAACACTGGAAACTATTTCTATTAAAACGTTTGCTAAAACTATTGTCTAGGATTGTTATTGTTTAATTTTTGCAAATTGGCTTCAAGAAACCTACAGTTATAGATTAATGCTGTTAGCGTTGAATTTTGTACTACGCCATCTTAAGCGATAACCATACTTATTTATTTACTGACAGTGTATAGTTTAGTCCTGCGGTTCAGCGTATCCTTCCGTATTTTTCTAAGCTGGTAATTTTTACACGACCGCATTATGAAAAAAAAAACTTTTTAGGCCATTTACAGGCTATATTAGCATGGTATATAGAAAATAAAAACAGATAAGCATTGCTTCAAAAGTGTTTTCTTTTCAGAGGTTAAGATATCGAAAACACGTGTATTGTATTTTGTAAAAAAAAAAAAAAACTTTCTTCTTACACGATGCAATGATGTTCGTGAGTCAGCTCTTAAACATCAACTCTAGAACTGAAGAGTGTATCGAAAGTAAATATCGACTTGGCCGGTTACATTTTGTAACCTTTCTTTGACTAGAATTCAAGAGTTGGCTGGAATAAAGACTTTAGTAAGGTAAGGCCTTTCTTTAATCAAACGATTTATCTTGTTCGGTTACGTCCATGGAAGACACCTAGGCCTACACATTTTTGTACCGATATCTCAATTATTCACCAAGAATTATGAAGTTTTATCTTGACCAGTGCTGGTAGCCTACCATTATGCTGTTAATAATTTTTATTGTACTTTTGACTGTGTTTATAGTAACTAATACTAATTTGTGTAATGTAAATATATATCACTTATTGGTATTAATAGAATATAATGTGTGAGAAACGTGAAATAAAAAAAACGAATTTCTCTAAAACTTACACCTGTCATCTTACAATGCAATTTTCTTACTGAGGCATTTATTCCAGCCAACTCCTCAATTCGCTCAGCGCTTACTGTTTGTAATTAGGTATCTTCTTGTGTGTACTGAATATAAAATTGTTTGCAGTTTGTTGAATATATTCGTGTAGATTTGAATGCTGGCTGATATCATCATTTCTAATTAATATATCGCAGTATTTTTTCATGATTCGTTGATACGAATTGTAATTATTATTTGTCAATTGTCAAATTAAAAATAAAACCAAACCACAATTGTTCCAATATATTATAAGCACGAGTCTTATACTACTCCAGAATGTAACTATTTTTGTATTATTTTAAAAATTAAATTTTAAGACAGGATTTTGAGCAAACTTTAAATATGAAATTTTAATTTTAGGATTAATAAAACACACATTTGTTTGCTACAAGTAGAATGATAAAGCCGATCCATAAGGGCAGCGGGTGTTTAAATATCACATTGGTAGGGCTTGAATTAGCTATGGTAAGTGAAGCTGATAGCACACGAACGCGTTCGGAAATTTTCAGTACAGTAGAGTTTCCCAATAATTATTTTGGTTGCATATAATTTTTTTTAGTTTCTTACGAAATTTTTATATTTACCTTTCAGATTTCTTGATGTTTCCTCCAAATCCAGAAAACTTCACTTAACTTGAACTTCAAAAACCCACGTTCCGGACTGTCATCTTCAAAGCATGTTATACATATTTTTTGTGGTAGAAGTTGAGAGCAATCACTGATCTGACCGCTAAAATTGTTGATACTTTTGTAAATATTTCATTACTTTTTCTATTAATTTTCACACAAGATCAATTCATTTTTGTAAATTTAAATTTTGTTACATCTTAAAACACTGCTATTCTTGTATACGATTTTCGAAGTTTTTGATTGACACAGTGCATTCTCGTATCTCATCCCAATAATGATTCAAATATATTCATTTAATTTTTCTATTTAAAATGTATTAAAATTAATTGAACATTTTAAGAGTAATTTGACATATTTTTCTTTCATATGATGATTCATTGCTACATAGGCCTACTTGACTAATACCTCATTCACCACCAATACCCCTGTAAAAGACCTCAAAAACTCCCATTTTCGTCATTTACGGTCACTAGAAAATATACTTTAATGAGTAGTGGCAGACTTGCAATATTTATACATGTGTAACGTTTTTGAATGTAATTCCTATGCACACATAACTCACGTACACTGGGCAGTTTTATGACTATCTGATAACTGCCGAATCTCTGCATATCGATCGGTGGCTTGGACAGACGGCTACCTTAAGGGCATATCTTTCAACCAATGTTTCTCCACTCCACCGAAGAAGGTGGTGCAATGGTAACATGTCGAATTCACATTCGGGAGGCAAAGTGGTCTGAATTCCTTCTCCGGCAGTCGTCCTTGATAAAGTCCACGATTATTGCTTCCTTCCTTAGTCTCCTTCACTAGCCAACTTTTAGTTCATCTGTAATGTCCTCAATGTCAACTCCACGTTAAGAGAAATTGTAATACGTTTCTCATCTATGTGTTATGAAGTAAAAGTGATCACATTCTCTATGAAGTATGTAAAAATAAGATTTTGTAATCGTGTTGCTACAGCTATTTTGCAGGTAAAATGTTGAGTAAGAAATATAAGTTGGTACTAAACTATAACTAACAATTAGATGCAGCTAGAAGATACATGAAAAAAATATATTTTGTGGCAGTTATAAAATATTTTGTGGCAGTTATAAAATATTTTGTGCCTTATTACCCTGCGAAATTTATTTTACGGTCACGACAAAAATACTTTGTTGACACCACTAAAATATCGTGGCCACAACAAAATCATTTTGTGGTTTTTACACAGTAATTTTGCAGGTAATACTTACTACAAAGTTTTTCTTTTAGTGTACATTCTTACTTGTGGAATCTCCAAGAGATAGTCTACTTAGGAAGTGCATCCTTGTAATAACGAAATACTTGTAAGCAATCAGATGTACTGATAGACAGCCTTGGTGGGTAGCAGCACGAGCAAGGGGTTATTGCGTAGACTAGTTATTGGCACTGCTCGATTTATACATAAACACATTGAATGTAACGCACGATATAACGCACACAAAGCAATCATAAAACACATCGTGGCGGGTGGGGATTATTCTCATTCTTCTACCACGGTTAATCACAAATAAATGAACACCAAATACTTTGATGCACACAACGCAAGTATTCACGAATATTCTACTCTAAAAACTACCGATACTTATGCGATAATTGCTTCCCTCTTATACCACATAATATGTGCCCTTTCAAAATAAGATTAATAAAATTTCGGCTTCTAATTATAACCTAGTGTTATTTTCGATTACTGGAGTGAAATGATGGGATTTTGACAGTTCCCAACATCTAGGTCTTTAGTGCTGGTGAGGGAATAACATTGTGTGAGTATGGTGAAGGGTAGGAAAGAAAGGGCAGGGGAAACGGGAGGTCCCCGAGAATCCCGTCAACCAGCGGCATCGTCCGCCAAAACTCCTACATGCGAAAATCCTGGGACCACCCCTGCCAGGAATATAACCTTGAGTTCCACTGCGCTAACATCGGCCTCTCTTCGATTTATTTACCGGTATGTTGTATTGCCTTAGAGCACTTATATTGAATCATTTAACAGTTTCATTGTTGATAAGGTCCTATATGGTGAAACACATTTCTTTGGTGATTTGGCAGACTTGAAATGAACACAAAAAATAAATGTGTGTGTGTGTGTGTATATATATTATATATATATATATATATATATATATATATATATATATATATATATATATATATACACATATATATATATATATATATATATATATATATATATATATATATATACACATATATATACACATACTTATTCACACACGCACACCCAGAGTCAATTACTGCTAACGGGATTTGTCCGCATGAATACTTAATAACTAAATTGAAATGTGTTGACCTTCAATGTTTTATAGCTATTTGTTTCCATCTTCCATCTCTCTCCTAAACTGAAGAGTTTGCTGCCTCTGCAAATTTCACAAAATTTGCTGCACATTGTCTGTGTCGGTGCTACCATTTTTTCACAACAGTTAGTTTTTGTAGGTATCTCGACTTAACTGGCTCAAGTTCTGGCAGTATTTGGGTAGGCATTCTGACTTTATAGATTCTAGGATTGAGGTTTGTATGGTATTTGTCTAGGTAAACTATTGAACTCGTTTCGTTTTCTTTTTGTTATGTAGTCTATGTTCACATCTATTCTTGTCTCTTTTATTTTGCGTTGTTTTCGTTGCCCTCGCCCATTTAGGTTGCCCTTCTATACATTTTAATTTACCTACTATATTTTATTTTTTTTGTGGTGACTTTTTATTTCATCGACTGTATTGCATTCCGGAATTAATTTTTGTTGTTATTGTTATATTTTAATTTTGGTTTGCGGGTCGTCTGTCGGTATGCGAATTTATCCCTTCCTGGAATTGATTGTATGTTAACTGTTTGTTGACAACATCTAATAAGGTTTTTATAACGCTTTGTTTTCTTGAACACGAAAATATTCGCTTGTAATGACATATGTCCGCAAAAATGGTTCAGTTTATTGTTGATTATATCTCTGATCAGAAGTAGGCTGTAGTTTCAAGTGTTTGATTCATGCACTTTACAGATTCTGTTTCTGTAAGCTTAAGGAACCATTTGTATTTTTCAAACTGTTCGACAAACTACACTGGATTTATCTGATTTTATTGATCAGTGGTAGGTATTGTAAAGCCATACTATATGACGCTGTATTGTCGCGTTGCTGACACTGTGACGCATATTGATGTGGAGCAGATAGTTACAGTATGAAAATAAACTTGGAATGTTATTCATACAGTGTTGATCCTTCTCTTATAAACATTAGGCCTATGGATAAGACTATCAGGTATATCCCTAATCTTTCTGTATAATTCGAGAATTTGGTAATAGCTGTTTGATACTGAGCACTCATATTTTCGTGTTGAAACGAGTAAATTGGTTAAAGCATTATGTCTTACTCGGCTTCACATAGTAAGGCTGTATGTGGTTACGAAGTTGTACGATCTACTTATGTCTCTTGCTAATGACTTGGTGATACGAAGAACCCGTAAGGTTGGTGAAGGCAAAATCCTGCACTAAGTGATACATTTATTTTCTAAGTTTTTCCTCAACTTGAAGTTCCTTTCTGATTTCACTCTGTCGAGTTCCGAAATCTTCTCTGAATCTGAAAGGTTAGTGTGTAAGATTTAATTTACATTTTAACGTTTTTAATAAATGACGTATATCGCCCCTTTGATACACTGACGAAGAACCCTGTAAATGGGAAAATGTGCCCTACGGCACGTACCGAAAGAAAAAAAAAGTTCGTTTAGCTTAAACAAAAGCAAACGCAATTTACGTGTAATATGTTCAAATTAATCGTGGCCACTACAGCGTGTGAAAATACAGGTGTCGCACACATACATAAATGTTAAAATTAGTGATTACACAGACTAAATTGAAGTTATACGCCTGGAACCTACTACCAGGTCGATGGGCTAAACAAATAAACGGAACATTGTTTTCCATACCGTAAAGTAAATTTAAAGTAAATAATGTTAATCGTGCATCACTTATAATTAAACAAAAACATAAATCAATCCTGGATAACTGTAAACAGATAAACTAGGTCGAGCGTGAATATAGTAAACTTCCGCGTCGTTAATTATTATTAAAAATTCAGTAAAACACAAATATTCATGGGTAAGTTCATGGAGTTCCCATTCGCAGTCTGACACTTGAGAATTAAATGTGGTCTTCGGGTCTCGTGAAGAACAATTAGCTTTGGTCGGAAAAGATGCACGCAGTAGGCAATTAAGATTGGCGTGGTTGATCACACGCCCTTCCGTTTCATTCCACACAAATGGCTCTCCTCTGTTGGCGATGAACTGGCCTGCGTTGGGTCACGTGGGGAAATTGACGACGGACAGATTTCAGCCGGAAATTCTCCGAGAGAGGAAAAATTGTCGACGTTGAAAGGGGTGGTACGGCGGGCCAGCTGAGGGAGACAATTAGAATTTATGGAAGCGTCCGAAGAGGAGAAATATTTCCTCCCTCTTCCGTCGCTCACTCCTCTTTTGATCATCTGCACTTCAAACTTCACCAGCGGATGAAGAAATCCTAGATGATTACGCAAGAGGATTGAAAAGCCGCACTTGGAAGTAAAGTACGTAGAATATGCAATCTACTTTATTTTAATTTCTCGAAGATAAGGGAACTCAATTTATTTATTGATCGAATAAAAAATGAAGTTTTCATCAATAAAACCCATTGATTCGTTCTGATAGTTTTATGTAGCTTACGTTACGAAAACATAAATAAGGAGATAATGCTTTAGTCAACACGATGCACAAAAAACAACATAAAATTCCACAAATGGAATCGGGTCAAATAAATAAAATACGGTCAACAAAATGAGGGAAAAAACAGAAGAAGGAAAAAACCGGACGCCACCAAGGCAGGCAGCAAAGGTTTGGTGCATGTTTTAACAACAGGACATACAGATAACATATACCAACCACGAAAAAAAAAAAAGACACAACGGTGAAAAAAAAACCCAAAGGTTTTCCAGACGTAAACAGAAGACAAAAGTACAAAAATTTAATACATTACTCTCAAAAATACGACACAGCAATGAGACGAAACAAAACAGAGTACTTTTCTAGACAAGAAACAATAAGGGACGTTTCGTGAAATGGAATCTGTTCCCGTCTTTAGGCAAAGTTTTACAGGGTCTGAAAATATCAGTGAGCCTGATCCCAAGCATTTAAACTCTAAGAATACTTCGATTCTTCGTTTAAATTAATGTATGGTCTAAAGGAAAATCTAAATTATTATAATAGGAACTCAAACGCACACTACGGATTCTGTTTAAGAGTGCGTGGTAGATAAATAAACGCTGAAAACATCAATTGATTTCTACGCTTTTCTCGAAACCAATATGGATAAAATACTCAATGACAATCTTAGATAATGGTATTGGCCAACTTTTTGGGTAAATATTTATCCAGAATTACTAAATCGTTACGCGTGATCTCTTACGCCGCAGTTAAATGTACGAGGTTGCGGCGTCAAAGATTGTGCCTCAGAAGTTCGAAACACTGAAAAAATTTTTGTTTAAAACGTTGGCTAAAACTATTATCTAGGATTACTATTGTTTAATTTTCACAAATTGGCTTCATGAAACCTACAGTTATAGATAAATGCGTTTAGCGTTGAATTATGTACCATGCCCTCTTAAGACAGAATTCTAGGACTGCCCATATTTTGTGTTAATAGGTGATAGTGGTCGTCTTTAACAATTAAGAATTCATAATTTTTTTCTGTTTATCGGGTCACATACGCGAAAAATCTGAAAATAATTCAGAGAATAATTCAGCTAAAAATTTTTGTGCCATGAGCTCACACATCAAAATAGGCTTTTACTTACTTTATAATACAAAGAAATATTAAAGTTACGAATGCTACTCGCATTATAATCTCAATAATGAGCTATAAAATAATGTTTTAACTAATATTCTAATCGTTTTTAATTACCTATTTGAAATTTATTTCAGGAAAATTATAACTTCAAATATTGTTCATGTTTCATGCCATATTCTCTGCACTTCAGTGTTATTTTCTTACATTCTCAATATAAAACAGCGTACTTCATGTAAAAAACTGGAAAATTTCAAAACTTCTACAATAATTTGAAATATAAGACCGCACGAAATTTTTCAACTTTTGGAAGTAATTTCAGAACTATTTAAAATTCACTGATGTAATTTAGAATATAGAAAAGTTTCCAGAACTGCATTTCATTTCCAGTCAATATATTGAAGAGGTAGGGGACTTATTTTAAGAATCACTGCATGAGTACTGTTACATGTTAAGTTTATACACAAAATTGTAGTTTATTTAACTTTGTAATAAATCAAGATTAAATTTTTCATCCAGAAAAAAGCGAATAACGTTATTTTTATGCCATGTCAACTTTTTTTTCGGTAATATATAATCTTAACGTAACTTAGAGATTAATTCAGTGAATTTTATCAATACTGTAAACGCATAGTATGAATCGCAGAGCGCAGAGTAAAATTTTTGTACGAAATCTATTATTTAAAAAAATGTTTGAGTTTTTTACGGCAAGTATAAGATTTAGCTGGAACCATGAAAACTATTCAAAGCGTACTTATTTTGAATGACTTTTTATATTGTTCGCACAAAAATGGCTAAATGAGAAACATATTACGCCTAAATAGTAGGTAGTTTTGAATGTTTTGAGTTGTTAAAAACCTTTTTAACTTGTTAATTATTTCTAAAAGTAAACAAATCTAACCAAAATAAATATAAACATTTTTATCAAAAAAATTTGGCTACCCTAGTTTTTGTACTACTCGTTAAAATTTATTATGTACATAAATGTGAAAAAGCAGAAATAATATACAATTATGTAAACTTTGGAAGTATAAAGCACATCTTATCTTTGTCATATAAACGTGTTATTATCAGTCCTAAATATAATTGCTAAGTGTTCATAACAATTTTTAACAATTAGAGCTTCCAGGCTTGTTCTCAAGGTTAATGTTTGAGTTATACTGACTTAAATTATTGCTCAACATCTTTCGTACGAAAAATACCACAAACAGTCAATTTAAAATGACGTATTTCATGGTGTATTTTTTTTTAAATTACTGTCATGTTAATAGTGTAAATTTTTTTAGGAACACGTGGTTGCGAAAATCCGAATCTTAGTTTTGCATCGGAACAATGCAGTGTGGTGAGTCGTCCATGTTGACGCACTGCCGTGAAGGGTGTTCACATACGGATACGCAACAAGGGAAAAAGAAATTTGAATGCACGGGAAGTGCTGTAAGGGCCTACCCAGTAGACAACCATTCACGGACGGGTGCCATTTGGGTTGCATGTCTTGTAGGGGGCAGTCCCTGCATTTGCAGCAAACGTAGACGAATAATATAAAATGTTTGGCGCCCACATGTAATTGTAAGTAGGAATACAAATCTTGAGAAACTTCTGTATTGTACAGTGAAAGAATGCAATATGTTTGCATTTCCAACGTGAGACATGCTTCTTTACAACACATTATGCATATACATTTCACGCTAAATAAATTTAATATTACTTCCTATTTAAAAAAATAAATTTCTCTATTTACGCATATTGACAGCTTATAGCATATGAATTATTATGTTGTTGGGGTACCGGAAATGGTGTGCTTAGCGCTACAGAAACTTGCTTCGTCTACATATCAAAATAATGTAAAACAGCCTATGAAAATTGTGAAAGTTGATGTTTCTTTCTCACTGATGAGATACAAAATTATTTTATTTAGTCACTATATTGCTGAAAATATTAAATTATTTATCACAAGTAAATTTCATAACACAAAACTCAATTGTTGCAGCATACTAAATATTTTAAAATCGTATATACAGATAATAATTACACTACTTTATTGAGGTGTTTCTGTTTACTGCAACATTATTGGAATAGAGATTTTTAAATGTTTGTAGCAATGGGAGTTTACAATTAGAATTTATTGGATTGTTGACGTGTGCCATTGCTCATGTTCTGCTGATCTAACTTGTGTTGAATGACAAAGTGCTTTGTCATTAAAACCAAGTTTGAACAGAAAAATATGAGCAATGGCGTATGTCTACAATCCAATAAATTTTAATTATTGAAATTTATGTAAATTACGATACTGGTTTACAGTATTCAGGGAAGTGTAATTTTTCCAAGTAATCGGTATAAGGTACAATAAAATAAAACTTCATAACCTGAAAAGAAATGCTCATATTGTACAGTGGCTAGCTCTTACAAGACGAACCGTGTTTTTACGTATTTAGTACACCTTGATATATACACCTTTAGAGCTTCCCGTTTCCCGAAAGTGTTCGTCCTAAACAGATCGACATGTACGTGGGAACATTGTCCCTTTTGTTAACAGTTGATAACCTTGCCAAATACTACGCTGAACTGCGCTAACAAAAACACACAGTAAACATTCTGCAGTGGAGGTCACATGGCTACTAATGTGTTTCATCATAACACGCAGATGTGTGTGGTTCAGCGGCGCGCATGCTTAGTGCAAAACTGCTACTGCAGCAAATATTTCGAGTTGCTCTTGTAGGAACTAGCATGTCCATTACTTTTCAGGTTACGTGTTTGTATTTAATTATACCTTTAAGACGAAAGTTTTTATAGCCGCATTTTCAGAAATACAATTTATGTTCGTTATATTTGCTTACATGTGGTTTAAAGTTTTACATTATTATGTTTTGGGTTTCGTATTTATCGAAGGCAACTATGGATGCAATCCCATAAATAGATATGTAACTTATAATGAATGTTCTTCGTGCTTAAGTGTTAACATGCAATTTGAAGTCTGGCGTAATTCTTTGGAAAGGTTCAGGCTATGGGAAAAATAATGCAGTTTCCCTGCAAAAATGATTTTTGTTAAACTGGTGCGAATACATTATCTGCAAAAACCTAAGAAAACGTGGAATGTACTGCTTCCAAAAAAACATGGCAAACATCCAAAAACTATCACCTAATTTAATTTATTCCTACCAGTATACAATGTTAAAGCTCATTTACAGCAAATGTCTTAACATAAATGGCCAGGTGCGTCTTCGGTCAACACAATTAGCTTATAGATTTATACGTAAGACCGTGAAAGACATTCGGTCAACAGAATGTTCCCAGCTTCACTGTCATATTTTTCAAACCAAATCTAAATAATATAGATAACTTAGTATAACTATGTTCTGAAATTTATACTCTGTAACTGTGTTCCTTGTTACTGCGAGTAAAATATTTCTTCACAACGATCGAATTTTTTTGTATCCTCTTTACTTATAATATCCTTCTTCTGTAGTATCGCATCTTTTTGTGTGCTGGTGCAAGACGCAATGCTAGTTGTATGCATGCACACATGTTTTCTGGTGTCAGTATAATGTAGCCATTCTTCCATGTCGAAATGTGACAGTTTCTCAAAAACATATTTACAAATCGTTGTAAAAATCACAGGCTTTGTCTCAACACGTTAGCAGACTGATTAACAATTTATCTCGCTGAAAATTACAGTTTAAGACCATGATATTTCATTTATTTAAAACAATTGCAAATAACTTGACTATTTTTTAACCAAATGCTTTTAAAAAAATTTGAGACTGTGTACAGTCATACGTTACACAATTTTGTCAGGACGTTTTTTAAAATAATGCACCGTTTGCTAGCAAAAAATTATGATTATTAATTGTGGCTTCTTTTGATAACAAAATATGTGATATTTCAGGGGCAAAAATCTAAAATCTGTTTGGTGCATTGCTACAGAAAAATACAGATACACGTGATGATATACAAGTGTTAAAACTGCCAGGATGAATTTTTATATATGTATTTATTTGCGTTTAAAAAATATATTTTCTAAACCACTGCAAAACTAAAGAACGACGTCTTAACCTAAACAGTTTGGCAAAAGATTTACAAATATGTTGACAGGAGTTTATTATTTTATCGTTCATTATAAAGCTTCTTTATAAAGTATTCGTATATCACAGTCAATTAGGTAAATCGGATCAAATATTTTAAAATGACAGGCTAAGTTACATAAACTTTTTAAAACACTTTTTATCTTGATATATTTTGGAAATATATGTTACTCTGATGATGTGCTGAGAAGTGTCTTAATTTTATCATGAGATAAAATCACTCAAATTTTACACGCAGTACTCGTAATATTGAAAATGCTTCAGTAGTATTACATGAGAAACGCCAGTTGTTATCACTACAAAATAAATCAAAATATGTGAATACAGGCTTAGGGGTATAGTGTAATATCGCATCGTGGTGAATTTGGACAAAAAACTAATTAAAAATGCTCCCAGCAATCTACGTACACAGACAGCGGAATTTCATTACAGTGACGCTATGTCCTTTAAGCGGGAGAATTTGCACAGCACACGCCATCTCCGTACCGTTGAATATTTTTCTGTCGTGAGTAAATATTCTTCTCGTAAAGCTGGGTTTCTTGAAAGTAATAACTTCCTTTTAAGTAGCCCAGTTATATGGCGCAACATCCCCCGCCCGCTAAACGTGTGCGGGCCATAAGAGATATGAGAAACGTTGGCTTGTATGTGTAAGTGTGTGTGTGTGTGTGTGTGTGTGTGTGTCAGAGGAAGCGCCGGTGGGGCAGCTTTAAAGGGACTCTGAAAGCCTTTACAGCTAGCGCTCGCGAGCGCCGAGAAACGATAGCATGGCAAGGGGAAAGATGTTTTGAAGGGGTGAGATTGGGGGTGCGGACGATAAGATTCTGTGTCAGGATAGCAGGCTGCTGCTATCCACCGGGTTGGGGGACCCAGCAGAACGAGTTACTTTTCCTTCCAGTCCTTTCAGATCACCACTACCTTCTCTCTCTTCTACCACAAGCCACCATCTCTGGCGCGAAGCCCCCGCCGTCAACACATGCAGACACAAACACACGTGCGACTCAGAACCACTCTGAACGTTACATCCCAACAATAGGGAGGGGAAAGTCGGCGAGGAGGGGGTTCCAGGAAACATCCGACGTCTTCTATTGTCCACCCTATTTATCGCCCACAAAGGACGCAAAACGCTAAAATGGGACAGCAAGGACGTTAGAAACGGAGATAAGTTGTCGAGGGCAAGGAAACGCACGGGCTAGAATCCTGATTCTAGGTTTTTTTTACATCTACTCAAAAATGTTTTTTGCCTAAATGAGATTCGTTATATCGATAAACGTATTTGCGTATAATTCTTATCAAAATTTTCCCTTTAAATAGATGAACATAACTTCAGTACTATTCAGTAGCAAAATACATACCTCTAGAAACAATTCTGACGTAACTTATATGGTTCATGTAGGATAATAATACAGATTCACTTTGGGAAGTTTTTGGAATTTTCGCAAGATACAGCGTAAATTATAATATAACAGCATGTGAGGTTTATGTATTGTTGCGATACACCGGAATGTAAAATAATCGGATCACATAGAAGTAATTTTTGCGATGTATCATAATGTAAAATAGCCTAATAATATACACTACAAACAACAAATATTTGGGAGCCTCACTACTACCACGGATGTCACGCTGCATGCACAATACAACAATAATTACTGATAAAAATAAAACATTGATCACTAAACGTAGTATAAATGGAAATGAATTTAAAACATAATATTTTCAATGATTTTGTTGCGCTTACGCTATTGGGAATACTTAATCGTGTGCTTCTTCTGGTTCTAGGTTCTGTATAAAAATAATTAGTTAAGAATAGTGTGAATCATCTACTTTCGTATCGTACAGAAATAGTGTTTGTAACATAATAATCAAATAAAAACAAAATAACACAACAGTCAGTCTGCTGCAGTTCTCAGCCTCTACGTGTGCCTGATGACAAAACAGACCTCAGTTCTCGAAATTTCGCATCTGTTGTCGACGTTGGAAGTCTGTTGCTTTCCGTATGTTTTCTGTTTATTGTGTCGTCTGTGTTCACAGCCATTTGTGTCTCTTGTCATTTATGTTGTCATCGTTGTCCTAGTCCATATTTGGTCGCCGTTATTCATACACCTTACATTGTTGTTTTATTCCATGGTTCGTCTTTTATTTTTATTTATGTCGTCTTTATTGACAAAAAACAATATTCCGTTCTGGAATTATTTTGTGTTGCTATTTTTTTGTTGTCTTTCTGGACACGATATTCATCTCCGGATTTATATTTTTGTTAGAGACTGTGTGTTTGTCTAAAAAAAAAAAAAAAAAAAAAAAAAAACATAGTACTTGATTACTTTTCTTTACTTTTGTTTGTTGTGTTTTTATTTCAAACGCAATAGCGAGTGTTCACAAAAACCGTTCAGTTTGTAATTCATTCAAACATCACATACATCTTAAGTTAACCCGTCAATATTCCTGTAGCGCATATCATAGACCTATATTGCTCTACAAACCTTCTCAGCAGTATTATTCAGTAATATCTTAAGTCCATTAAAATATCTCGTATATAACACACATATTAATTATATCGACTTCACTAGACGGTAAGATCAATTTTTAACGCTTTCACACTACTCTTGTCACTTTGTAGAATTTCACCAAGTAGATTTTCTATGTTGTTTCCTCAGTTTCAATTTCGAGATGAACAGTTTTTATTTATTAAGGATTATCCTTTAAAACACACCCATTTATCGATACAGTAGATGCGCACACACAAGCGCCATTTTACATGCTCAGGAGATGTTGCAGATTCATATGATTTCAGTGGATAAATGTGTTGAACTAGACAACACGAAAGCTGACTGGATCCTTTCTGTAGATTAGTATCTAAAGTGCATTTGACAAGTGAAGGATAACTACTTTGACCTGTTTTGAAATACTCATTGAAATCTAGTTCGTAGAAAATTTTGCACTTCGTTTTTACAGACACGTTATCAATAATTTTGTCCTATATGCCCTTGAATAAATTAGGTTCTATGTGCAGAAGCAGTATCACCTCTTGGAAAATATTGTTTCACATCACCATATCTTGCATTAGATTTTTTATAAAACTGTGAATTCAAGTACGTATGTCCTTTTATACAGTACTTTGTTCAGGATCGAAAAAGTTTAGGAATGACATCACGAATTGTATACTTACCCGCACATATACAACTTAAACTTCAGTAACATAGGAAAATATTGTAACTACGTAAACCTATTTGAAAAAAAAAAAAAAACTTGTAAAATATTATTGTTATAGTCTCCTAGTGAAAAGGTTGTTCTTAACAAAATATCTATATATTTTAATAATATATCCAGGATGCAGCTGAATTTCACCGACAAACTTCGGGAGGCGATTACTTATAAAAAATCAAGTAGAAAATATACGGGACACTTTTTACCTAAAACTAATATTAAGGGTGGTATCATGGAAAATTTTAAGTGTATTTTTGTAAAATGAAGAAGTATTTAATGATGAAAAGTTGAGCATTGTTTTATACCACCGGGACCTTGAAATACACATTAGAATCACACCAATACCTTGCACTATAATACAAAATACTTGGGTTGCTACCCCTGTTATTGCATGCCACTTTTCTACTATGAGGAATTACGAACTTTAAATGCGGTGTTCTACTAGAGAAGCACGACAGAAGTAAAAAAGACCGCCTTAATGTAAATACGTAGGACCAACTGTTTTCCTGTAAAATTCTTAGAAGGGTGGGTTGCAATAAGACAATCCTTACTACATAGGCAATACGGCGTACACGTTTGAATGGCTGGTTGCGGTACCAACTGCTTTGACTAAGGGATGGGAGAGAATGGAGGCTTAACATCTCATCAACAGCCAAGATGTTTAGCTACAGTAACACAAAGAACTAAACAATGTCAGAGATCCGGGAAAGGAATCAGACATGACTAATACCAAGGGATTCGACCAATCATTTGCCTGGATTGATGTCGGAAAACCATGGGAAACAGGAACAGGGATGAGCGGAGTCGGGGATCGAACCTGTAGATTCCTGCAACGTGATACACTTGCACCACCTCGCTCGTTGACGAGAATGGATGAATGTTGTTGAATAACGTTATCACAAACGAGGTTACAGTACAAGTAACAACATGTTTTAGAACTGTCTGTGTATTAAGGTACTGCTATTTTTAATACCAATTGTAACATATAGGTTTGAGCCCTTAATTGCAGGCATTTAAACTTAAAATCTTGTTCATGTTAATGTCATAATTTAAATGGTATTTGTATTTCTGTAATATTAGGGCTGACTTTATTACTTAGAATTTTTAAGTGCTAGTGTAATTTCATTTTTTTTTTTATTTTTATAAATAATTCTCAGTACATAAGTAATAGAGCAGTTTAGTGCAGCACTGGAGTGATTTGGCGAGGCATAAAAACATAATTGCAGGAGAGGTTTACACACTCTTTGTCGGAGTGCAGTTGGCAAAGAATAAACACGGATGCGACTGAAGGAATGGACTGTTCCATGAACTGTGATGGCGAATGGACATGTGTGAACCACCGAGCTGCCCCGGGTCGAAGTTCTGCACTTTTGAGTTCCACTGAAGGAATGAAGGAAGGATGTCCCGCCTGCCAGTCGAGGAGGCTTGCTGAGATGATCCCATGTTGCATCGG
Source organism: Medauroidea extradentata (assembly GCA_003012365.1). Taxonomy (NCBI): domain Eukaryota; kingdom Metazoa; phylum Arthropoda; class Insecta; order Phasmatodea; family Phasmatidae; genus Medauroidea; species Medauroidea extradentata. The sequence goes on along the minus strand of PNEQ01044374.1, from coordinate 24,319 downwards.
GTGGTTTAAAAATTAAGAATTCCCTGTAAAACCTCCATCTTAGTTGTGTTAACGTCCCACCGCAGCGTTTCTCCGAACAGAACAGTTCAGTAATATTTTTGGATGTATTTTGTTTAAACTCACGGAGACCCCTGAAATTTAAATGGTCTATCTGAGCATAGTTAGTAAGTTAAAACTATCAGTAATTGATAGACAAAATTGAGAACTTAATTTGCCGTATGTGTGTGCTGCAATTTGGTTTGTCGTCCTCCTGCACTTTGCTATGTTATCATAACTTACTTAACTATCCTTATTTTCACTTCTACTGCTACGTTCTATTTAAGAGCATTTAAAACATATTTTCTCAGAAATCCTTTCATGCAAGGTTATTAGTACGGTCAGTAAACTTTGATGAAGACATGAATTAAACGTATTATATTATTTTGGACAGAGATTTGGGTGTCGTCAATAGTATTCCATTTTATACTGTAGTATTTGTGTATACGACGTCATGTCACGATCTGTCTTCAACAGTCTGTTTTCTGTTTGTCTCTACATAAATTTGGTTTTCTTAATCACTCATTGCTGTGAAAATAATTTCAATGATTGCAATATAAATAACAATACATTACATTGTGTAGTGTACTTGGATTCATACACTTAACTGAATTCTTTGTTGTGTATTCTAATAAATTTCGAAAGTTATAGAAATTGCAGATTATAATACATCTATTGAACTCAATTACATAACATTTAATTATTACGTGGTCTTCTGGATGACATCACAAAAATTACAATTCGTGTCGTCACTTTTAATGTCCCACCTTGCTTGTTCGAGATGTCGTAATGACTGCGGATTTTTATATGAACTGACAGAATGCATATCCCTGCTATACGAACATGTTTAATGATCAGTATGACGTAGGTACCATAACTAGATTCTTCTGCCCACGACCCACTGTTTTCGTATGTAATCCTCGTTAGTCGACTACAGCTATACATGCACAAGAACGTGAGGAATACGAATAGTATGTATATAATCATACACTGACTTTAAGCGCACAAACAAATTACTGCGAATATAACAGTACTCCATTGTTAATGTAACGTGTACAGTAAGTGCATATCACACCATTATTGTCAACGAGTGAGGTGGTGCAAATCTATCACGTTGCAGGTATCAACAGGTTCGATTCCCGACTCCGCCCGTTTCTGTTCCTGTTTCCCATGGTTTCCCGAAATCACTTCAGGCGAATGATGGGTCGAATCCCTTGGTATTGGTCATAGCCGATTCCTTTCTCGGTTCTCTGACATGGTCCAGTTCTTTGTGTTACTGTATCAAATAATCTTAGGTGTTGATGAGATGTTAGGCCTCCATTCTCTCCCATCACTTAGTCAAAGCAGTTGGTATGGCAGCCAGCTATTCAAATGTGTACGCAGTATTGCCTATGTAGAAAGGATTGTTTTATTGCAGCCCACTTTTTTGACGAATTTTACACGAAAATGGTTGGTCCTACGCATTTACAACAAGGCGACCTTTTTTACTTCTGACGTGTTTCTCTAGTAGCAAGCCGCATTAAAAGTTCGTAATTCCTGATGGTAGAAAAGTGGCATGTAACAACAGGGGTAGCCACCCCAGTATTTTGTATTAGGGTGCAAGATATTGATGTGATTCTAATGTGCATTTCAAGGTCCCGGTGGTATAAAACAATGCTCAACTTGTCATTATTAAATGCTTATTAATTTCCATTATTTTACAAATATACACTTACCGCAACCGGCCATTCAAACATGTACGCCGTATTGCCTATGTAGTAAGGATTGTCTTATTGCAACCCACCCTTCTAAGAATTTTACACGATAACAGTTGGTCCTACGTATTTACATTAAGGCGGTCTTTTTTACTTCTGTCGTGCTTCTCTAGTAGAACACCGCATTTAAAGTTCGTAATTCCTAATGGTAGAAAAGTGGCATGCAATAACAGTGGTAGCCACCCTAGTATTTTGTATTAGGGTGCAATGTATTGATGTGATTGTAATGTGTATTTCAAGGTCCCGGTGGTATAAAACAATACTCAACTTGTCATCATTAAATGCTTCTTCATTTCCATTATTTTACAAAAATACACTTAAAATATTTCATGATTAAGGGCTCATACCACCCTTAATATTACCTAATATTAGCTTTAGATACAAAGTGTCATGTATATTTTGTACTTAATTTTTCATAAAGAATGACCTCCCGAAGTTTGTCGGTCGAATGCAGCTGCAACCTGTATATATATATATATATATATATATATATATATATATATATATATATATATATATATAT
>PNEQ01044374.1:0-21906 GCA_003012365.1 Medauroidea extradentata | reverse complement strand
ATATTCATACATAACGATGGCAAGAATTAGCAAACTACATTGTAACTTGCTTCTGACGTCACAATTAATGCAATGTCCCACGACCAATAATATTTATTGAAATAGTTGTGCCTCGGTCTAGCTCAGTGGATATAATAAAATAATGTTGCCAATTTTGATGTGATAAGTTACTTGATACGGTGGCAAATGGCCCTCACCCACCATGGAGCAGAATTGATCAGATCAATGATCCACGATTGAGTCTAGTCACACAACACCACGCCGGATGTGAATCATGCGAACAATGAACGACCGACTCCAAAAACTCCGTCGCTTATTATTCCGTAATGACGCGATTGTCGTCTCCTTGGCCAGGCAAAACACCAAAACTTATCGCTCCCTATCTATGCCAATCGTCTTGTTAATGCTTGCAAATCATATCCCGGTGCATACACTGCCGGCAACACTTCCGCGAGACGAGGCCCAGCCCCGAGGACAGCAACACGTTCGTTTTCCTCGAACTCTGAGATACGTCTCTCTTCTCTCAAAACCGCTTCTCCAAGCTAAGCCGGCAACACTGACCTCCAGCTCCCTTCGACAAATCAGAAACTCTGTTACATTCAAACTCTGTTTACAGACGGCTAAGACCTCAGGCCTTTGCGAGCGTATCAAGTATCAAAATCATTAATTAAAATCACCAATTTACATTTTTTTCATACCTTTCTGTTCTGTACACAAATTTTCTTACTTATAACGAAACTATGTTCTGTACACAAATTTTCTTACTTATAACGAAACTATGTTTAATTTATATTTTTTATTCAACTGCCTGGCAGCAAACCTTTGCAGGCGTCTTATTTCTGTCTCTATCTAACACACTCGCCCAGTGGGGCGTGCAAGGCACTCTTCCCTTGGCCATTCGTCAATCCCCTTGACAAATACATTGCCTGCCCTCTGCTTCCCGCAGCGTAACGAAATCCAATTCTCTCCGGTCTCATCACCCTCTAAATCCACTACAAATTTTACAAATTTCTTTTATCATTAATCGAGTACTAGTTTAATTAAAATCTACAGCTTTTACAGAGTCCGGCACAGTTTGAATTTTCTCTGTAGCCCAATTATAACTCTTCCTAGGAATATTCAATTACAGTGTACCATTCTGCTGCAGTTAGTTTATCTACAATTTTCCGTGCTGATTGCAGCAACCAAATACCAATAAAACACATGCATTGACATTAAATTGATGACCCCTCACACTGTCATATGTGACCAATTTCTCAATTCTATATACATAATTATACTCTAGATAGAATGCCAAATTGGAATATTACATTTACCGTACCTATTTTTATGAGGTAGTCCTCAACTGCACGCACAACATATTACACTGCGTCACCTCACTAATTCCAACTCCCGTTCCTCCCCTTCCACAGAGTTGGTCGATGGGGGTTGAGTATTATGAAGATAGCAGACTGGTGACTTCTGAATGTCTGACTGCTGAGTATCATAAGGACAGCAGACCAGTGACAGCTGAGTATTATAACAACAGCGGACCAGTGAATGTTGAGTGTCATAAAGACAGCGGGCCGGTGACGGCTGAGTGTTATAAATACAGCAGACGAGTTACTGCTGAGTGTCATAAGACAGAAGACCAGTGATAACCGAGTGTCATAAAGATTCCAGACCAATGACGACTGAGTGTCATAAAGACAGCAGAAAAGTGATGGCTGAGTGTCATTAGGACAGCGGACCGGCGACAGCTGAGTTTCGTACAGATAACGGGTCGGTGATGGCTGAAATTCGTAAAAACAGACGAAAACCAATACTTCGAAAACATGTTTCCAGAATACAAGTTCTCACATATCCTAAAATTCATGTTTTTTAAATTTATACGCATTACTAAGTACTCGAAAACACAATTTATTAAGTTCGACAAATTCTGAATGGAGTATGATGGACTTGAACAAACGATCTTTACAGTAACAATCCAATATGGTAACTACTTTCCCCTCCATTAATAAAGGGGAATAATTTGTCTAGATAAATGGTTAACCATTATGATAAAGAAAAGTAATTCAGTGCTAATTTAGTGTTTTTAAGATATATACTAAACAATAAATGACAAAAGTAAAGCAAGATTGTTCCCTTACATACTTTTTCAGTTATAGAGATCATTAGCAGTAAAAATATAAGCCACCATCAAACAGACAATTCCTAGGATACTGACAGCATGAATACGGCGCTGATTAATATCATCGAATTGTTTGTGGTACGTCACTGGGCCAATGTAGATTTTCCAATATTCATTAAGTGTTGAAAATTTTTCTTTTAATAATAAGTTATAACTTTTGTTTACTGGACTAAAATGTTTAACTAAATTTCGCCCATGAAAATATTTGTAAGTTTTTAAACGAAAAACATGCGGCTCAGGCAATAGATCGTAGTCGCCTAAGAAGTGTAGATAGAAGCTGTCGTTGAGAAAAATCTAAAACAGTTCAAAATATTTGCAGTGCAAATAAAAATATTATCGACTTGGATTAACAGTTCTATACACAATTTTCTACTGCATGAGACACAGGTTCTTGTGTTAAGTATTGTGATTATTTTCATAGAATAAATTATACTTTTAAGTTCCTTTTAAATACGCGGTACAGGAATTTTTATGTAAAATATTTATTTTCTGCTTTGAATCTTCTGTGTGTGAAATTTTGCAATCTGTTTAAAACAAGTAATATGTATATCGAACAGACAAGCAAACGGACAAAAATGAAGGAATATTAAAAGTGCAGTCTTATTAATTCCTAAGATATTTTTAATATCTCTAGCTCATCTGAAAGTTATTTTAACGTAGTATGTTAACTTTACTTAAATAACAATTATTTCAACTATTTCCCTTATAATTGTATTGTATTTCAATTTTGAACAATTTTTGAAATTTCAAGTCTATAGCTCATCGGGAAGTTAGTTTTAACGTTTTATATAAAAATATTTAAATAAATTTTAGTTTCATTTTTATCGTATATTTATCATTCAGTTTTGAGATATGTTTAAATTTTCAGGTCTCTAGCTTATCGGGAAATCAGTTTAAAATCGATTACAACATTTGTACCGAACCGACAAAAAAACACAGCTTGTTAATAAAAACGCGGTAAACAGACATCAACAAAGTGTCATTATGTATATAGCTTACAGCTACTTGGAAGCGTCATTCAAATATTAATTTAGTGTCGTAAAAATCAAGGTTAAACCAGTGTCATCATTGTGTTGGTAACCTGCTCTCTCAAAAAAAATTACACTCTGCCGTTAATGACCCCGAATATTCTCGTTGATATCTAGTGTCGTAAGAAGACATTGGGTTGGTGCCTTTATGTTGATGTCTTGACCAGTGTATGGAAAACGACATCACGACTTCTACGGCCCATAATATTCTCACCGATATCCATTCAACTATGTAAAAATATGGTGGGTCACTGTCTTTATTAAGATACGTAATGGCTATCTAAAACAAAATGTCACGCTGTCGATAATGACCTGGAATTTTGTTGTCGTTATCCACCAGTATTGTAGAAAAGCCATCATGCTGGTGTCTGTACCCTGAGAGCTAAGAGCTCACTGAAGAAAAAAAGGCACAACATTTTTGTTGATGTACATTTGTTTCCGTAAAAATACGGCTGGCGTATTTATCGCGATTGTTATATGCTCTCTGGGAATAAATATCACACATTTACTGACAAGGTATATTACTGTCGATATCTGTCATAAAATAGTTATCGTGGCCATGTTTTAACAGTGACAGCTGGCCACTTTCTGTAAAAAGACATCCCACTATTAGTGTCCCGGGATCTTTTTAGTCGATATCTATTTAGTGTCCCGAATAAAACATTGTACCGATGTTTAATTTTATGACGGATAACCACTTATTGAAGGAAAACATCACACCGTTAATGGCCAGGAATATTCTTGCTGTTTTATTTTTATTTTTCTTAGAGAAGACATCAGGCTGTCGTCTGTACCATCAATGACCTCTAATCCTCTTTCCAATATCCTATTAGTGTCTTAAAACTACATCAGGCCGATGTTTTTGTTGTGTCGACATTATCTGCGGTCAGGAGTCTTCTTGCCGATGTCCACTAGCTGTCATAATTAGACATCGGACCGGTGTCATTATAGTAAAGGCGGATATTTGTCTCCAAGACAAGACGCCGTTAATGGTTTGATGTTTTGCAGCAAGCTGCAAACACTTTACAGTTAGGACCGCGGGCAGACGACTTGCCGACAGTTTCCGGCAAGGTTGTGATTGCTGGGACATTATTTAACCGTTCATTTATGCTAATGATGATTTTATATAATTGTAAATAGTTGGCAAAATGTAACATGTTTTAAATGTATTTAAATTATTTGTTATATTAAACTAAGAAACCTAATTTAAAGTTACTATTTAATTTTTTAGGTCCTCAACCCGAGCAAACTAAATTGCACCCAGGATAGTAAACATTAAAATTATAAATCGAACAGCACACCGGTTATGGAAACTTCGCACACATACTGTGAACTGTTTGAACAATTTTATAGTTTTATACATGACAATGCTCTATTAGCATTTGAACACACAATTATACAGCAGATTATAGCAATGGAAAGTAATATATAGTTAAGATATTTGATGTAGCGAATGCAATTCCCTGGTAATCCAAACGTACACTTAAAAATTTAAGGTGACGAAAATGCATTATAGCTTATCTGCAGGCATTTCCTTTTAAAAATATTTATCATAAGCTACGCAAATAGTATTCCGGTATCCCAGCATGAAGTCCCGTGCTCGATCACAAGCGGAACAACATAGGCTATTTTTACACGTGGGAAATGTGGCAGCTGTTGGCAATGTCGAGTGTTGTTTCTGTTGAATCTCATGTTTGTTCATGTAGAAAATCCATCATCTCTCCGCTCACGTCCAATATAAGATCTTCAGTTGTCCAAATTTTTCGCTGAAGAAAGCTCTGCCTCTTGGGTAGGATAACCTTTTCCACAAAATATTTAACCTTTCAGTAATCTCGTCTATACTGATGACCATATATGTTCATAGATAAATAATCATTTCAAAAGTTCTTATTATAAAACAAATTCTTTATAGCTACAAATTACTTAAATATAAGTTTTACATCTATTTTAAGTGTACTGACTGCATTGCTTCTTAAACATTTTTGAAAATTCTTAAATGTAAACAATTGGACAAAACCTACTGCAATCGTCTGGCATAAGTGCGACTCTGCTAATTATACTAAATTCTACAGTGTATGAGTTTACGTTTCTTTTTTATAGGGTTATACGTTCTATAAATTGCGTAACCTTACTGAAACTTAGTATAAATGTAACATTGTTAATTATATCAGAAATAATTGCATAGGAAATTTCGTTGGTTTTTATTCTTACCTTCTTATTTTGTAAAGTTCTAGCTGGAAATTTGAAACCAAGCGAAACAAATTATTGGGCGCTGAGAAACTCTTCGAAATCTCGGTACTAACCAAGCGTTTTGGCCGTGTAAGAAATATATTTAAGATGCTAAACTGTTTCAAACGAAATATAACATGCACGTACGTTGAAACACTCCTCACTCTTCATTGAACAAACTGCTTGTATGTGTCACAGCAAAAACACTTACTGCCACAACGTTATGAGGTTCTTAAAATATAGAATTTTAAACAACACTGAGGAACCTTTTAGTTGTTGCTTGTTTAATTTTTTTACTGACTGGTTATAAGTCCCCATGTGGGCCTCTAATATAGTACGTCTACATTATGACACACAAATCATCACGAGTGCTCTGATTAATATTGACTTGCTGTAACACATACCTAGAAACCTAGCCTTATCCTAATGTTTATAATTTTCCTATTTGACTATAAGTGGTTGCGGTTAACGCAGTAGCTTCTCACCAAGGTACTGATCGACAAACCGTGCATTTGTCATCGGTAGAGCAAGTGATTTTTGGTGAAAAGAATTCTGCAACAATTTGTTTAAATGCTTTTGTGCACATATGTTTCTCTGATTCATGGTCAGTACACAGCGCGCCAGCTTAGATGGCGAGTGGCAACTACTGAGTGAAGGGCCTATTCAAGGAAATCAAGCAGCAGGCCGCTACAAAAACACCTAGTAGCCTATAAACACCGGAATGAAATCAACCTATGGAAATTAGTCATTGGAATTTAAAACGGTAGTAATATTATATGCTACACATTCCAGCTCGTTACCTGCCAACTTACATGGCGTGTGCTGCAACTTGAAGTTTTTAATGTTCGGCGTACATGCAAATCACGGACGTGTGGTGACGCGGTAACATTGTTCTGGTTGGTGCTGTCAAATGAGCCACGCCGCTGTCCTATTATATTCTTCCACAACCACGAACCAGAGTTGCAGGTGTGCACGTAAGGCATTGAAACAAGTCGTTGCAGAATTCTTTTCACCAAAAATCACTGACTCTAGCCATCGGACAATATGTGTACTATAGCCGTCCCCCTCTCTGACATACCTCACCCTCCTTATCTCCTGTGCCCAACTACATCATCCCAGTCAATAGCGAGCAAGTAGCTTGGCCTTCGCGACAAACACTGCGTACAGTCTCGTCAGCCGGAAAGTAACAACCAATGTGTAGTTGTCCAGCTCGTGTTGTTTTGCACTGCGCATCTACAAGGTATATTATTGTGACATATTAAATTCATAGTTGCAAAGCAGGAAACATCGATATGACAGGAATGGGTATTTGTTTTCACTGAGAGGATGTAACGACTTATCAGTAGACATGTCTGAAAGAACGTAAAAGCAGCTTCTTGATATAACATTTTCATAAAACAAACATACTGCGGATCGCATAGTTGTTCCATAACAGAAAGTCAATAGCAGGTGTACATGTGCTAGTAATAGCTACCGTCCCCAGACGTCACACCGTTTTAGCAACTCAATTAATTAGGATTTTACTTGATATGTATTAGTTATTATTATATGTGTAAAATGATTTACACTTATTTTACACTACGTAAGATACATGATTAGAAATACTAGACATTTTATGCTTTCTGCTTACTTGTTTCACAAGTATGTGTGATATTTCTTGTGAACTTTTATTTCATTTGTTAATTTATGAACGTAAATAGCACGATGTGTATGTTAAACTAATCCATTCTATAGTTTTTTTTCGAATAGCATACTTTGAGGAATTTAAAAAAATGGTTTCTGGTTACGTAGATTGGGTACGGAAGTATGAACAATTTTTTAAAAGTAGGCGATTATATACTTTAAGGGGATTTCAGAGGAATAGTACAATGTGAAAGGGCGGGGACGTTTGGAAATAAGTACCTCTATTAGTTTCTACCAACCACCATAACTTTAGTATTCTCAGAACTATTCCCGATAAAGAAACCTTCATTTCATTGGTAGAGGCAAGAATATTTCGCGTATTGATCTGGCAACAGCCTAGACTTCTCAGACCTATACACACACTGGCCAAAGTCAAATATCCATTGGCTTCTAACCGTAACACGTGTTACCACCACGACTTGTTTCCTTATTTATTTATCACTGGCTTGCTGTCGTTAAAGACGTATTAAAACAGGTGTCGTCTAATCACAGAAATATACATTATTGGCATTTAACCTGACCTAGAATCAAAACGCAAAATAATCTTGCCTCTATTCATTGCTTGCACAGGCATATTTGTCGTACTACAGACGGTCGCTTACAATATGAATCAAGACATTCCCCTCCACCGCCCTAGCACGGCGACCTCGAAATAGCGCTCTTGCCTTCCCTACCCGGGTCTACACTTAACTTTTTCAAGTAGTAGTCCGGATTCGATTCCTGGAGAGACAGACATTAGATTTTTCGTATCTGGGAAACTTATATTAAAAAATTTAATTAATTTAATTAAAATTTCGGAACAATTTTGTTGTAGAACAAACGGTAGACAACCATGCGCTAACGATAATATTTTATCGCATTTTTTGAATCATTTTGTGAAGGAAGTGGAACGATTCTAGCTGCATTTAAAATTCGGAGCAGGTGCGATGTATTACAGAAAAATTCTATAACGTAGACCTTACGATGTGTACATATTGATATGTATCTGAGCATTTCGGTCCGGGGGGGGGGGGATTGGGAAGAGATGGTTTTCTTCACCTACCTGGCTACGTCACTTAACACATAATAAACGTGTTGTAGTCATAAATCCCGATTTTAATTTAAAGCGTTCTGAAAACTTCTGAGGCAAGTGTTGCCAACTTTGGCGAGAGGGACCTCAACTAGAGTTCCTCTGATGTCCTGGATACTATCCTAAGAGAATTACTTGTTTGCAAATATGTATAATACAAATGTCTAGGGTCCAATATGACTAAAATTTTATATTTAGTTCCAAATACATACATAGCATCAGATTTTCTGTGCTATCCACATCATTGGCTCTTGTCTTCCGTATTTTAACCTACTCTCTCTCCCGGTTCCGGTCATCCTGATTTCGGTTTTCCATGAGTTTTCCAAAGTGGCTCCAGACGAATTTCGGGATGGTTCCTTAATTTTCACTGTATTTTACCTGCATTAAAGTTTGAATTAAAATCTTACAGTTTGTTTAACAGTAGTAAATTAATACATTTTCAGAAAGCTTTAAATTAGAATCGGGATTTATGATTACAGCACGTTTATTATGTGTTAAGTGACGCAGGCAGGTAGGTGAAGTTAACTATCACATCCTAACTCCCCCCCCCCCAATGCTCAGAAAGTTATCGGTATGTACACATCGTAAGGTCTCGCGGATCTTGGAAATCGGTGAACAAGTACATCAGGATTAATGGAACTGTGGCTTTCACACGAAACGACAAAACACCGGCGGGTATAGCTAGCAATTTAAACCAAATCAAATTTTCATAAAAAATTGGGTACAACGCGGTTAATACGCAAACCAACGCATTCAAATATATGCATATAGCTTTCAAACTCACTTCTAATAATATCCACGTACAATTGTCCAAAAATTGGTAAAAAAAAAAAAAAAAAAAAAAAAAAAAAAAAAAAAAAAAAAAAAAAAAAAAAAAAAAAAAAAAAAAAAAAAAAAAAAAAAAAAAAAAAAAACATCTACAAACACCGAACTACCAGAATCAACAGTCACGCAAGAGCCAATTCAAATGTAGCTAATCAAGTTTGTTTAGAATTAAATACATAAAAATTTTAATTTCTTCACTTAGGAATAGACGAGCACATTTCTAGTTAATTAAGCCAAATATAGTTAAAAAAATGACTAAAACGGCCATGCATTAACGCTGTCTACGGATGAGTCAAATAAACATTATGCTACACTAGCGTAGCCTAACGGTGGCAGAGGTAAATACAGAAAGGGACCAGCTCAAGCATTCCAGTTACTACGGGCTGCTAATTACCAATATCCCTTCAAAGCTGCATAGAAACAAGTATTATGAAGAAAACTCTACAGAATAAAGCAGAGATTAGAGAAAAATAGGCCTACAGATGGAGCCACGGTCGTAGAAGAATAGGTCTGGAGACTCGCCTATCTACCAAAGTATTTTGCTTAACCCCCTTGTTGTTTGGCTGTAGTTCGTCAAGTTACCGATAATATTGTACATTTTGGCGCTGTAATCCGGGCGGTCGGACTCGAACCCCACCCACTTTATTTTCCATTGTTTACATTATAAAGTAAATAAAGATATCTGGAGCCATGGTTTAAAATTGTGAGCGAAGGAAGTATTTCATAAATTGATAAAAAAAATACGTTTCGATAAATTGTTTATCTTAGTGGGAGGGAAGTGGGTGGAGTTTGAGCTCTACAGCCCTGATTATAGCGCCGAAATTGTATAGCATTATCAGTAACTTGGTGAACTGCAGCCAAACAACAAAGGGGTCAAGTTTCCAGGCGAGTGTCCAGACCTGTTCTTCTACGACCGTGGATGGAGCATAAGGTATGTTCTAGGGCGAGGAGTATGATGCCTTGAGACGAAATGGGGAGGACCCTATCCGCCATATTGGCAACTGAAAATTGTTGTTTATTACCATAGCAACGATTATAATGAGACTGTGGGAAGGCCAACCATAACCTCGTTTCTCAACACATCCACAGCAAAAGCTGATTGCACTCTGTCATATTGCAACCTGAATAAATCAAGTCAGTGTGGCCTCAGTATAGTCTGATAATGCTCCATGTGTACTTTTCTCTTATCTCTGGAATAAACATGCAAATAGTAGGGCTCGTGGTGCTAAGAGAATAAATAAATAATACGATACACACCCTGGCACACGGAGCATACAATGAAGTAACTACATTAACTGGAAACTTCTGGGTTTCAAACTATATAAACTTATCTGGCATGCAAAATAACTGTTTAGTAGATCGTTATATGACAACATTTAAGTAATAGCTTGTAATTTCTTACTACACTTCACGAAAGTTTTTTTAATAAGTTAAATTTCCTGCTTTGAAAACGACTGAAAGTAACAAACCAGAAGTTATAGAATTATTTGGTACTCATCTGGTTGCTATATTTGGATTACTGCTTGAAATTTAAAGACGTTTGGTTAGGGAAAGTAACATTGGTGATTTTTAATGACTTTTCTGTAGTCTGACAAAAAAATTCAGTTAATTGTAAAAGTAGCAAGTACTTGAAGAATGCAGGGTTGCAAAGATAAATAAAAATCAGTGAATCTCATGAGACTGTATACTTTTCAGTGCAAGAATACTTATTTTTATGTTATTATTTATTAGTCCGGAGAATTACTGAAAAAGTATCATTATAGGTAGAGAAGGTGATTTATCGCGGGAAAAGTTGACTGTTTGCTAGGCTTCAATGTAATGTATTCATTTCTGACGCGTTTATTTCCTTACTGGCGAGTCCCTATTTGACTGGGCCAATGACAACTCTGGTGCACTGCTACCGAACATCTGTGATTCGTCTGTAAGCAGATAGACTGTGCCACATAACCGTCGGCCAATAATACATGTTGAAGGACGCTACACTGATTTGCAGAATACGCTGACACAAAACATTCTCGCGATAAATCACCTTCTCTAATTATAGGATAAATATCGTTTACTATTCTGCGAAAATTTCTAAGAGTTAGTGGTTGCCCTTAGAATATGCAAATTTTATTATTTCTGAAGTGTTACCTATTCATATTGGAAGTGCATTATACGTGATAAGGTTGTTAGCTGAGCCACTTTTTTTCTAATTTACGTATTAATTTTGAGACAAGAAAAGAAGAAGAAAAAAGTTATCATAGCGAGTGAGATCGTCTATTAAGGGTGTAGTTTTATATATTTATTAATTATATGTCTGCTTACTCGTAACTAATTTTTATGATTTAATTTTGAAATTTAGAAGCAGTAGTGACATAATTGCTTAAGCCTAAACGAGCTGCGGGTAATTAATAATTGCTGATATGAGCCTGAAATCAGAAATTAATAATTTGATTATCTCCAATTATGATTAAACAGATAAAAATATTAAATATATGTAAACAAATATGATCGTAAAATATCTGCTAATACATGTTATGTTCCCCACAAATCTTTTATTTTAAATAATTCATATATCATTTATGTACAGCACCAACCCACACATTTACGTTAAATCCACCCCAGATTCATAACATTGTTTATTGTTTAGAGCGTTTTTGTGTTTTTTTTTTTTTTGTGATTGTAATCGTCGAAAACCTAATTTTTGAGTATATAAATTTGATTGTGTTTTTTTTTGCAAACTGTGAATATATTGGCATAACTGAAAGAACTAAATTTTGTGGTGTAAATAAGGTAATATAAAACAACGTCAGTTAGGTTAGTGATATTTGTTTTTGAACTTCAATATATAGATGAACGTAAAAAATTCTCAAAATTTATAGTGAGAAAAAAAATTATTTTTTACCATTGTGTTAATAATATCACAAACGTAAAAGAACACTAAAATCGTAGTATACTTTTCAGATCTGGGAGAAATCGGGTTTCATATATGGGAAAAAATTTACTAGTGTTGTTACTTCTTGCCAAACACATCAACTGACAAGCCTAGGCGGCAAACAGCGATTCAGTATGTACCATAAAACATACACACGAAAATAGTTAAACTTTCATACAATTTTCTCTCTACGTTAAAGTCTTCCCCATAGCTGAAAATAAATCATGTAATTTTTTTTTTCAGTCTGAATACCGCATTCTTTTTAATATAATTTGTTTTTAAATTCACGAACAAGACTCATAACCCTACCTAAAGTGAATTTTTTATGTTAGACATTTTACCGAACACTGTATTGGTTTTATAAATTCATAGTTTGCAAACGAGAAAGACAATAAAAAATGTTGGTTTTAACGAATATATTTTGTAAATAATAAAATATCACTCCAAACAATATTTTGAATCCTTGGTGGGTTTAACGTAAATGGTGGTGCTATGTTTTCGGTTGGTGCTGTAATAGTTAAATTTAATCAAAACCAATTAAAGAAAGTTCTCCAGAAGACAGGCGAAAGATACTTGTGAAGAGGTAGGGCTGGGACCAGACTCATGCCAGCCAAATCAAATGGCTTGCCGGGCGTGGTGACAGTATCAGTCAGTCAGTGCAGGCAGCTGGTATCTGGCACGAGAACCAGACCTCCGTGTCAGGCCTGCTCCTTGGAGCTCGTCCAGCGCTTGGCCGTGATGGCTGCGGAACAAATGAGTCGATCCTTCGCCCAGGCGAGTTCACCCGGCACCGCCTCGTCGAGGTCCCTTGCTGCACTGCCCTTCCATCCACAATCCCCCCGGGACAATACAGCCAGCTTAGCCGAATATTATTTACGTTACAATCCTTCACATAGAAGATGACAGCACATAGTGAAAGAAAAGTATTGTTGTAGGTATACTTCTGTTAAAATAGGCACATCGTTCCAGTTTTGTTGTCGTTGCTATCTTCATTGATCCTAAAACATCTGGCCTGTAGAAGTTAGCATCTGTTCTGTAAACGGAGGAAACAGCGTCTTTCTTTTACAGATAATATTGTTACTTCTACAGAACATATTGTTATAGGAACATTACAGATAGCAACGACAACCTAACTGGAATATTGTCCCTATTTTAACAGTAGTATGGTACCTACCACAATTCTTATCTTAGTTCTATATGGATGGTTCCTATAACAATATGTTCTGTAGAAGGAGTAAAGAGCATCTTTTTTTTTACAGGAAATATTGTCACTTCAACAAAACAGATTGTTATGGGGATACTGTAGATAGTAACGACAGCCAAACTAGAGTGTTATCCCTATTTTAACAGAAGTATAGTACCTACAACAATACGTTTCTTTCCGTGGCATAGTTCGGGACCTGCAAATTCCGTGTCTCTATCTGACTGCAGCCTGAACTCCAAGTTACTATGTGATTAACTGACTGCTACGGTTGACCGACAGTTTGCGTGGCACGCCTGAAAGAGAGGTTTTCAACCAATGATGCAGGGTCGACTGTAAAATGCCTACTATCCTGTAACACGGGCATACAAAGATACGAAGGCCCGTAGCCAATAACGTCGCGGAGTGTGTCCGGGTAAGTACAGGCCAGTGGCTTATCGTGGTCGTGTTCCAAAGGCATGCGATATATGTAGAGACAGGAAAGATTCGTGGGTTCGTTGACCTGTAGGCTAGCCTCCAAGAATATCCTTGTATTCAAGCAGGCACAGCTGTTCATTAGCTGCTCGCTGACACAGTGATATAACACGATTTGGCCTGCATTTACTTGCTTCTTTATTATTAGTACGGACCTTGTTTTTCGTGAAAATAATTTTGCCTCACTTTGTTTCCGTGCCGTACATGCACATCTGCAGTTCTGCTTCGTGGTCAGAGATTGGATATTTTAACTGCCTTGGGATTCTACCGGCGAATCACAGACGTGTGGTGTTGCAGTAAAGTTTTTATAATTGGCTCAGTCAAATGAGGTGCGGCTCTTCACACAGACACGCTGCCAATAACCATGAAGCAGAATTGCAGAGGTGCACGTAAGACACTGAGACAGACTGGGTCGAAATTATTTTCGCGAGAAAACAGGGTCCCTAATCGTTAGCTCAACGCCCTCCAGGCTGAGTCAAATGAAACAAAAGCCAATTGAGTAAGTGACACGAACTTATAGTTAGTGACAGGAAAATTTCGCGAATTCAATGACCTGCATGTTAGAATGCGCTATGCTATGTACACTCAAGCCCCGACCACTTGTCCATTAAGGGGCCCGCCTCGTTGCCATAAAATCACACTGCAGCGTGTTTGAAGAAAACGTTTTACACCAAAACTAATACACGTGTGTTCACGCCGTTTCTCTACGAAAAGAACACACACTTCAGACGACTGCCCTTAAGTACTTTCAAGACGACACAAGTATTAGAAATCCCCTTTTAGGGCACGTCAAAATGGGTCAAAACGGGATTTTCAGTCTGCTATAGCGGAAAATATACTAGCCGAATACACGTGAAACCACTTAAGGGTAGTGCATTGGACTTTAGTAAAGCGATTTCGTAAATAAAACACTAGGGTCACCACTTAAAGTCCCATAGGAAATTTGTTTTTTTCGCGAAGACTGCACGCCTTAAGCGTAGAGGCGACGCACCGTTGTATGGCCCAGACGACGTAGCCCTTAGCACCATACCTCACTCACACAAACACATGTGCCACGAGGCGGGCCTCTTAATTACTATTCACTAGAAGAACAGACAAATAACGAATAGACGGAGCTTGAGAATGCATAGTAAAATGTATTCTGACATGTAGGTAATTGAGTTCGCGAAATTCTCCTGTCCCTACTTATAGTTGCTTAAATGTTTGCACGCGTCTAAAAGAAAACGTAAATTTTTCAGGTCCCTACTAATATAAGCTCCGAATATACGCGTTGAGCGCGTGGACTCAATGTGCCCACCGGTTACATCCAATAAACATGTATTGTGTAGACCGAGGTATATTATTGAAGAATACGTTACTTGCCTCTTGTACTTTGCTGGAAGAAAGAGCGCACCTGCTCTTACATGTCTAGTGTCCCACTGATAACTCAGTGTTGAGTATAGTCACTGCTAGCACATCATGCCTTGGATCACCACCACGATACGACACTGGCATAGGTCAATTAATTCTAGCCTATCGCCAAACAATAACGCGAAATTTACACGTCTCTACTCATAGTTTGTTTTATGTTTTACGGGTAGAGGCAAGAGTAATGCGCGTATCAATCTGGCAACAGCGTAGACCTCTCAGACCCATACATACACTGGCCAAAGTCAAATATCCATTGGCTTGTGACATATAGTTACTCTGTGAAACTTTTCTTTCGCTTTATTAAATGATAAGACAAATTGGAAAACTAACCAGTATTTCTATTGCTAGAGCGACTGACCAAATGGAAACGAAACGCCTGTAGAAGTCATAAGAAAATATAGTTAAACAGAATTTACACAATAGAAAAATAATGACTTCTACAGACAAGTTAGGTTACTAGGTAATAAATAATAAAATAAGCTGAAATGACGATAGTGTATGGAATTTGAGATGATGTGATTTACCGTGACCAAAGTGATTAATTCGGGTACGAACCTGACCTTCACTTAACTTACAAACCTGGTTTTACGTAATTTTCTCAGTTCTAGACGTTTCCAAAATCCTGTTTGTTCCCGGAACAGCTTATAAACTTCTTTAAATTCTTTGCTAGCTCAGGTTAAGAAATCTCGGGGTCGATCTTAGGTTTTAGTTCATTTTAACGTACATTATATCCGTTGAGATATAAGAAGAATTATAAAACTGTTCTGCATAATCAACTAATTTTTCGGGAATTTATCGAAAATTTACTAGATTTTGTTGCAGCTCTTGACGAAGAACTAAACTTGACACGACGACGTAGTTTGGGTGGGTCTTACCAATGATGTCTTGTAGTAGGTCGGGACAGTTGCCTCTAGATCATCCCTCGATACTTATTCGACCACATCCTTCTCGTCCTTGGATGGCGACCACGTACTTTTGGTTCTTGTAAGACGATCGCGACCTCTTCGCCCTCGGATAAAGCTCTCGTTCCCCTCGTTCATCGAATGTTGGACCAGTCGAACTGTAGACCTCGGAGACCTGGACAGCAACGAACACGAAGTGGACTATGGAATGGCATGAACCACGGGCTCTTCTTTATAATTCCCTTGAGTATCATTCTTCGGCGTTGACAATCGTGGATAATTTCAAAACGTATTTCTCCTGGTAGTAGTCGTAGTAGTAAAATGAGACCTTCCTGACGACGTGTAGGAACCATTCAGCGTCTCGTCGAAGAAATCCTCGGGTCTTCTTGACTACACGTCTGTTCGGCACCATCGACGGGAACGTTCTTCTTTTCCATACAATTTTTCTCAATCGTTCTTCAACAAACTACTTCTTTTGTTTTAACGTCGCAATACCAATTCCAGTCAATACTTTCTTCGTAGCTAACCCCGGGTTTGTTCGCTAATATGATTGGATAAGTTTGAAATTCGCGATGCAAAACAAAATACTGTATTTCTAGCATAGATATACAACTGTAGAAGTCATTACAGTTCCAAAACACAATATCTTATAAATGCAATACATAGACGATTAAAACTTACAATCTTCCTGGCACGTGGTAACTATGGTCATAGAATAGTAAATACCTAGGTCAATTGACGAATAAATTGAAATGTATACTCATCTGTAACATTGGACAATATGCTATGTTACAGGCTCTAACCGTAGCACGTGTTACCATCACGACTTGTTTCCTTATCTATAGACACCTGAAAAATTCGCGTTTTCTTTTGGGCACTTGCTAGAATCCCAACAACTATAAGTTTGTATCACTTTCGCAATTGGCCTCCGACTTATTAGAGCCCTCTCGGAAATCTCTGAGCCAATAAATGAATTATAACTAATACAGACCTATATCACTTAAACAACAAGCAGCTAATGAGCATCTGTTGTCTCCTTCAGTTCATAAATATTCTTGCAGGCTAACCTACAGGTCAGTGAATTTTTCCCGTCACTACTTATTTATCACAGGCTTGCAGTCGTCAAAGATGTGTTAAAACAGGTGTCGACTAATCACAGAAGGGGTAGTGAAGTATACATTACTGATATTCAAACTGACCTAGAATCAGTACGCGAAATAATCATGCCTCTATTTATGGGCTATGCTGGAATCACAGTAGCTCGACAGACACGAAGGACGGGATGCGGCGTTAAAAATGCTCGTTATTGCAAACATTAGTTCGTCTACCAAGTCACAATTACCAAAAAAAATTATCAAATGTAAATGGTTCCTTGCCACTGCATACTTACCTATTGTACGACAACGCATTCATAGCGACAGGAAGTTTTACCGAAAGGAATTTTACACCACTTTGTTTCATAGCCTTGCATGCACATCTGCAAATCTACTTCACGATTATTGGCTGTGTGAATTTTGGCAGGGAGGTGTCTCATTTGACTGGGCCAACAAGAACAAGTATGTGATTTGCGGGTAGACCCTCAATATACTCAGAGTTAAAAACATCCAATAATTTAACACGAAGCAGAGCTGCAGGTGTGCACGTAAGGCATTGTAAGAAAAGTGGCGCAAAAACATTTTCTTGGAAACATCCTGTGTCTACGCATTCATGTTAAAAGTATATCAATGTTTTACCCTTTATTTGTAACACATTTGAAATACCCACTGACATTTCTATATGTGAAAATAAAGTCACAATTATACGTTTGCTTAGCTACAAAATTTGTGAATAACTTATAGAAGCAAATTAAATCCCTCGTGTAAATAAATAAATGCAATTAACTACTAACACACCAGTTTCAGCAACGTTTGGGCACAAAATTAGATGACGTTTTTCAGCGACGCGAATAAAATAGAAATACTTACTAAACGGAATTCGCATTGCATTCGCCAATTTCGTCACGTTGACGTCACAGTAGTCTCGGAGCAGATGGGCTGACAAGTTCTGTTATTCGCGTCGCACACTTCGCGACGCGTGTGTTGCGCTATTGTGATGCCAGCATTAGGCAGCCATGTCCGCTTTCCACTCGCCATGGTGATTCTAGTTCGACTCCTTGGAGACATCGTTTGTCGGCGGGGTTTCTCGGGAATCATCCGTTTATCTAGCCCCTTCATTCCAGTGCTGCTCCATTCTCACCTCATATCGCTCATCACCAGCGCTGAAAAGTTCGCTGCTAAATGCAGATATTTTATGGGATCGACAGGCATAGAATTGTAACATATGGACGGAAGCTTTGTTATTTTTATTTAATTATTTATTTTGGAAACCCCGCAGTCTAAGTTGTTTACATGTAAAATTAAGTGTTGGTTATATTTTAATAATATTAAGGTTATTGCTATTATTGTTATGGATGGTTAATTAATCAATTACATTACTATTTTGATATTTCCAGTCTGACAACAATTTAAGTTTTGAGGGGTAAGTTCGTTTTGGTAATCTGCGTAATTTTATGTATTTGCGATATTTTTTCTATTAATTTTTTTTGATTGAATGGATCAATTCAGTGAAGCAGCTTAGGATTCAAGAAAGCACCCTAGGAGGATTTCTGAGAGTTAGCGACCCCGAGTGCAGAGTTTTGTTTTGGTCAACATTTTAAAATTTAGGTTCCACATTGCTGAAGTGGAGCGAGATTTAGCGACCTGAATACGCATCGATTTTAAGGAAGCGTGTCATTGATGTGACGACTCCGCTTAGATATTAAAATACTGCATTTGAAGTCCGACATCAAGAGTGGATACAGGCGTTTAAGAGTAGGTCGAATGCGCGGCGCGAGGACGTTGTGGCCGGAAGAGCGCCTGGACGGTAATTGTGGTATATCCTGTAGTGAGGCGTGTGCTACCGCGAGCTACCGCGGAGGCCGATGATCTTTATTACGTCGAGGCCTGAAAGCGAGCCGGGTCTCGTTTAAGGAAAGACATCTCAAGCAGTTTCCTTCGCTACGTGTCATCTGAAGCAGCAGAAGACCACAGGGAGACGCGCAGTACTTCGTATCGCAGGACCAAGTCAGCTAAGTGTCGGCAACAGTCTCGATAGCGTTATGCTAAGCTTTGTAGTAATACCTCGGCCAGTAAGCACATCATATATGCATTTCGATTATAATGTCTGAATCTTCCTTTTTAACTGTGGTGCTTTCTACGTCAATCTCTTTGCTTCCACACCCATATTTTTTAAACCTGTAATGAAGGTTATTTCATGTTCCAAAGAAAGGGTTAGCCTGGACGTGTCTGTCACGCCCTGAGGGGTGTAGGTATTTGCAATGTTCACTTATTGGATTTGCACATTGTCTTACAATATTCATAAATATTGTCTTATCCCTCAGAATCTCTTTCATGTCATTGATATTCTATATTTAAATAAAACTACGCGAACCGACTTGACGAGAGCATTTATGGAAATTTTGCTGTGTTAGTAACATCAGGTAGTTCCTGTGCACGTGTATCACCGCTGACACCGATGGTAAGGTTAAGGTGTCCGCCTGTAGGTGCACAGATACACAAACTTGCTTATAATTATAAAGTTCCTGCGACGCTGTACACGGCGTTACGTACTGATAGTGGTGCCGTGTCTACACTTGTTGCAGAATACAACGAGTTACATATGCTGGACTAAGTAGAGGGGCCCTTTTCATAAAATGGCTGCTATTATAAGCTTAAAAAGTAATATTCCTAGAAATAAAAGTACAGTGGCTGTGAAATTTGTGATTCATAAATAAATCTGATATTTCTGTTTAGTAAAAAATAGCTGATCAATTTTGTAAGTTTCTCACTTATGTGTTACAAAAGTATTCTTTCACAAAACAAATTAGTAGCATATAGAGTAATTTCATAAACTAATACGTACAATAGAAGTATAGTTTCGATAAGTACTGTTATTATAAGTAAACTTTTCATTATATAAAAGAAGGTATTGCAGTCTTTTCAAGTTTAAAAAGTATTAATTAAGTCACGTGATTTACAAAAAAAATGTTTCAGTTGTAAAAAACAGAGAAACATAATGGTTGACACAAGTACAATGAAAGTGTTGGAAAACAAAAAGTGATACTTTTACGCCTTTATATAACGTCGCTTAACACTTAAACATTCGTTTTATTAACTAGATATGAACACAAATATGAATTGAAAAAAATAATTTTTAAATTTATTTTGCGATATTACACTGACAAGAAAACTAACTTCAAAAACGTTCATTAGTATCATCATTGTTTAGGTTCCCCATATGTCCACAATCTCAGCGCCATTTGTTCAATTGTTTGCAAGTTTGCACTGAAATGTTTAAACTATTTGATTTTGATGCGTTTAATCTCTTTTGCGATTGTTTGCTGATTTTTTAGTATATTTTTTTCTTTTCAGTGTTAGTATTTGCATTAAGAAAACCTAAAATACTTTCGATTTAATCTTGATTGTTTTGAACTCAAGAACACTGAGATAAATTCTTTATATTAGCGTAGGAATACGAACTTATATATAATTGTTTTAAATTGTATGTAATACGTCATAATTTCTATATGAAACTAATTTTGCTATGCTAATAAACAATTTCTATATCATATAATTTATTTTTACGTGTTTCTGGCTTTATGAAACAGCCTTCTTGTAATATATGTAACTATTACGAGAAAGTATATTATAATATAAGCTTTTTATGTTTGTGAAACTGGGCCCAGAGCTTGTGCTGTTGCTGTGTTACGACTGTAAGGAATACGGTAAAATGAGCCCAGTGGAAACTCTTGTTATTTTTTATTATAAGACTCGGGGGACAATGTCAAGTGAGTGGAAGATGCTCGTCTTACAGAGTTTAATGTTTAGTTTATTATTATTTAAATTTTTTTTGAAGGGACTCATAACTCTTTATTGACACAAATTTCTAATGAAAATAGTACTACCGTATCGTATTTTTTCCCTCACCCTTATACAAACATCATGGCTTAAAATTTTTGTAACATATTTCTCCTAGTTACATTACACTATTAATCGAAATCATGAATATGCCTAGCAGTAGCTTTCTCCGATTCCCGATGAAGAAGTTTTTTTAACAAACTAACGGCGTATTCTATGTGACTGTTCTAAGGGCGGCGCACTGAGTGTAATATAGAAACAAAGCAGATTGTGGTTGTCGCAGTGGTTAGAGCACTGGCTCCCCCTCCCAACGCGATCCAGGTTCGATTACCGGCGGTGTTGGTCTCTGGAATTCCGCACGTGGGAATCGTGACGGACGATACCGCTGGTCGGCGGGTTTTCTCGAGGATGTCCGTTTTCCCCTCTCCATCATTCCGGTGCTGCTCCACACTCACATCATGTCACCCCTCACCGGCGCTAAAGACCTATGATAAGTGCTGACCAAAATATATTCTCCTTAAAAATGACCGAGTGTGTGAAATAACTACGTGACTGCCCGCGACAAGTGCACATTATTTGTTACCTAACAACCGGAATATGTCGCGTTAAGAGTACAAGACATTTGTGACAGCCAATTCCTTTCGCCATTAAATTCTTAGAACGCAGATGTTCTTGAATGGCAGAAATTCAATTTTACAAAACACGGGAGAAAGTTAACTTTTAAGTCTCTCGTTCTTGAACAGCTAGTAAATATGAACAGATACCACAATGCTAGAGTAACCTGTAAGCCGTTGTGACGGTGTCAACTTGACATCAGCGGCAGTTAACGTTTCTGGTTACGACGCAGTATTTTTCCCGAGTGGAGATTTCCATGGACATACTTTCGCCTAGTGCATAACTATAGTTTAATGGAGGTTACCTGGTAGTTGTGTGCGATGGCATGGATTCCCATGATGTATTGTGAACAGACTTGAAATGTTACGTTAAACTTTAATAACTCCGCACCGCACCTTCACAATTTCCGACGTCCGTCCTGGTTCCCTGCCAGTAGAAAATAGACGCGT
>PNEQ01044373.1:16819-49409 GCA_003012365.1 Medauroidea extradentata | reverse complement strand
AAGTTAACTTCCACAAATGTAGTGGTGGTAGGTGTACCACAGTTTTATGACTTGTCCCCTTGGTCTTGTGTAAATACAGAAGCTCAAAATGTTAATGAAAAAATAAATGAGGTTTGTAAAGGACTTAATAATGTAACTATACTAGATATATCTAGATTGGGAAGAGACTTATTTACCAGACATGGTAGGCATTTAAATAGGTTTAGTAAACATATGCTGACTGAAAAAATTGCTGAAGCTGTTAGGAATATGGTTACTAGGAAGGAATTGGATAGACCATGTACATAGCAACCAAAAATTTGACTGACAAGTGCAGACTGGATTTATGTTAGCCAGTGAATAAGGAAAACTTATCACAATTTTTTGGTAAATTACAGTACCGTATATTTCTTTGTTTAGTTTAGTAAGACAGTTCTATACATATTATATATACACATATATACACACGCTTTTTAAAATTAATGCCTAATGAAATGTACTTTTTATGTTCAGGTTTTATACCATTTGGTGTTGTAAGTTACTTTGTAGGGTTTTTTATAATGATAACACTGTTATGTATTACTGAAAATTTTTTGCAGAGACATACTGATGTACAGACAAAATATTTGATAAAAATTGTAAGAAAAATATGTTGCAAATAATTACCACGCCTTTTTATTTTTACCATTTTAATGCAAAGTGATGTATACAAAATGAAATATATCATTCTTAATATGTTAAAAAATAGTTACCATGAATAAAGGTAATCATACACTGTCAGACTGATATTCCTGTCAATGCTGTGTAAAGGCATGTTCCTGCCTAAGTGTTAATGTTATAAATGTGGTATACAGGATAAGTGACATTTTTGTCGGACAAACACAATTTATGGAAATATGATTTGTTAGAATACGTGTTTCCTACCTAGATACAGTATGCAATGGTTGTTATGTGGTTATTCTACGATTCTTTCTGTTCACTAAAAAATTTCGTAATTTTCGGGAAATCTGAAAAAAAGTCAAAATTTGTACCAGGTTTTCGTTTGTCACCCTTTCAGCAATAATTTAATTAAAATAAACAGTATGATTATTCATTTATCAGATCACCATGTCATTTATTTTTAACTGGGGAGGGGGGATGGGTTCACACCTGAAGATCCTGAATTAATATCTTGGGAATTAAATTACTTGTACAGTGTATCACTCTGTATCCATAATTCTATTATCCGGAACTCCTGTTATCAAGAAGTAATCTGAGCCTTGGTAAAAAAAAATGACAAGCCCGGAAGATAAAATTCCTATTGTAAGCAACAATTCCCGCTCAGTCTTAATGACGTATGCAGAATAAAACACTTGACACAAATGGTTGACGAGGGATGTGGGGAAGCTGTGTTAGTCTGGCCTAAAATGTGCTAGCCATGCAGTGTGCGACTACATATCTCCAATAATGTCTACCGAACGTAAACTTCCTTGTGATTGCGGCGATGAGTAGGTGGTAGAAAATGTAAGAAAAAGTTCTTTGCATAAAAGATAAGGTCGAAATACTGAAAAAAACTAGATGCCGACACGTCTGCTAAACATCACAGTGTATCTTAGGATGACATTTCAACAATTTACAACATAAAGAAACAGAAAACACAATATTGTAAAATAGTTCACCAGAGAGAAGCACAAACACATGCGATAGCGACGTATAAGTCACATGTTCTCTAAAGTTCCAGTCATCGTACCTACTTCAACTGCTAATGATGCAACACCTGGTACCAGTTGCACTAAAGTAAACAACATTGTTCACATCAGTGCGGCAGTGACAGCAGTTAACTTTCTTCGCCATAGATATGCTGCAGAGAGCAAAATTATTTTGTTAGTAAGATTTTGTGTGTGTGACTATGTTAACGTGTCAACTAATGGGACTTATTTTATAAAGTATTTTTATTATTTTTACTGCTGTGAAATTTAACATTTGTTTTGTTATTACTCCTCTACAATATCATTCTACATTTATTTAAGTAAGCATTGCAATTTAATGTAAAGCAAAATAAAGCAAAATAAATTTATTTTTAATTTCCATGATATGTGAAGTCAATGAGTGCCCTGTATTTAAATGTAACGTGTAAAAAATGAAAATGTTCCTGCTAATGAGTATGTTGCCTGCAACATTATATATAAATATATATATATATATATATATATATATATATATATATATATATATATATATATATATATATATATATATATATATATATATATATATATATATATATATATATATATATATATATATATATATATATACAGTTTAAACACTCCAGTGGATCCAAACAGGTCTCCTATCAATTAAAATCTGTAAGCATGCACAAACATCTTCACACAACATGTTTTAAAAAGTTAGGCATGTATGGTATCGACATCGAATACGTACAGTGTGTCATCTCCAACTTTAATTCTGTGTGCGTCGGACTGTTTCGCATAAAACAAATTATGTGACAGTTAAAACCTAAATTTCCGTGCGTGTAAGGTGTCACGCCATTTGTTTCTTTCTCACACTGAGTCGGCTCGTGTTCTTTTTTTAGTCACATCTCGCACGGCTCCAGCGAGCGTGCCCTCTGCCAGGTCACTACACAGCCGGATACAGCTGTCTTCTGTCGCCCACCCCTTACCCACCCCAACTAACTTCACGACGCAACTCAGCGTTATCACCCTACCCGCACCAACTGACTTCAATCCACAAGTATCATCCCCGAAGTCCACTTACTTTAGGGAAGTATTGGAAATTGTCATGTATGATTTCGTCTAACATTCTGCTACATTTCTGCCAGAAACCATTATCTTGATTGACACATCTGACTTATTTTGTGTAGTACACTGTAAAAACAACTTTGGTCACCCACCGTAGTTATTCGAAAATAGTTCAGGTCCGTAACATTCCAGATACAGGATGCTCCACTGTATTTCCAAAAAAGGGCACATGATTCATGCCCTCATACTTATTGATGAAGAAGACTCGCTTTTTCGACAAAATAATAATCCACTGTGGCACCAACAACACTCCCTGTGAGGATACAGGCACAATTGTGCAAGGGTTTGCAGAAATGGTGAACGTGGTATGGTCAATCAGCCCAGATCTGTATAAAAGTAACTGGAATCTTGTCACGTGAAAATAATGGATACCGAGACCTCTACAAACCGAATTGACTTGTAAAATGAAAAAAAAAGAGTCAAGTAAATTCTCTACTCCGTGAGATGTGTTCGGGTATTGAAGTGGAGTTCACTCCCAGCCCGACGCGGCGCCTTTCTGCCCCAGCCTTTGTGCCACTCCCAGCCGAAACGCGTAGCCCTTGTGCACCTGCCTCTCTGCCATGACAAGCCACGCTTCTGCACCAGTCTCTGTCATATCCGGCCACGGCATGTCGCCATTCTACCCTGGTTTCGGCGTATCACTCTTCTGCTCTACAGTCTCACTCATCTAGCCTGGCGAAAGGGCATTCACCTACTACACCCCACTTGTGTCAACCTTGGACTCCTGGTTATGCAACTGATATATTAAGAGGAAGTTTTTTCTCTATGAATCGTTTTAATATCTTATAGTTGAAATCTCAGAATAATAATTCAAATAGTAATACAAAACCTTTGCAGCACAAGAGATGCAATAGTGATTAAATTGCATAGAAGACAACGTAAGATTCATTGTAATGTAAATGCTGTAAAGACAGTAGTTATCAGGATATTTAGTTCAGATTGTGTGTTTGTCTGCAGGATAGTGGTATTAGCTTATTTAAAAAAGGTGACGAATTTAAGACACATCAAGGGTTTTTGAAAATACATAAAAAGTGAGAAGAGGTTGGACATCACCCAAAGAGAATAAACCATTCAGTAAAGTGACCTCAAGGTTATGAGCAAGTTACATATTCACAGATGCAATATGTCTGTAAGCATTTTGACCAATTTAGGAAAAGGGTAAATACATTAGACCCAAACAGAAATATAATGCGATAGGTAGACTGGTGTCTGTAAGGCTCATGTATAGCAATAAACTGCAAAGTTGTGTAGTATGCCAAATAACTTAATTGGACCAGAGTTAAGAAGCATTGTACAGATAAAATAATTCTTCATAAAGATCAAATGGACATACATGCACCATTCAAATACAATACCGGTACTAAGGAATTAAAGCAACTTTATAGAGAATAAAGGGGTTAAGTGTTGCGGTCCAAAAACATTCACAATTTATGGTGGAAAATTGAATCCAGTTATATAAATGGCCCAGCCAAGGGACAGTGTTAGTTCATAAATTCTGCTGCGAGGAAAAAGTGGATGTTTTAAAATTGAAAGCAATGAAAATACTAAATTAGTTTTTCTTTTAATTGAAACGGCACGGATGCAAGACATGGCCAAGGAATATTAAGATGTGTTAGTGATATATGTAACATAAATGAAATATAAGAGGGATACACATTGTATTGTATTTTTTGCGAGGATGGTAAGGGGCACGGGAAACATCTGTTATATTTATGTGCATGCAGAAACAAAATTATCCCCCACCAATACTTTCAGTAAGTTTCCGGAATGTAATCCTGCAGCCATTCAATGTAAGGTAAATGTTAATGGATGCAGGTAGAGGCAGGTAGAGGCATGTAGAAATCACTGTTGTAAACAAGTTACTTCCGAATTGCAAAATCCTACTGTGCGATTGCCACACGATACAAAATTGTAAAGAAAGAGTAATTTCTTTAACCAGTAGTAAAGAAAAGAAAGCTCGAATTTATGACTGGCTTATTAACATTTTTTATTCAAATCGTGAGAAAGACTACGTATTGCCTACATGTAGAAAAGCTTTCTTCATTAGCTCATATGCAGTTATTTAATTAGAATAAAGATATTGGGGCTCTTTCAAGGAATTATAGCTCAGAGCTTAAACCTGCAAGATTTATAAATTGGGTAACATTACTAACAACACATTTGAAAGTCATAATCAAAATCTAAAGTTCTATATCAAAAGTTCAATGCATTTAGTTCAATCTGTAATGGTTCTGATTGAGTTTATCCTTAATGCAGAGATAACCTAATTATACCCTAGAGGTTTATAAAAAAATGAAAATGTTTGTAAGTACACAGAAAGTTGATGACTTACATACTTAAATTTCAAAACTGTGTACTAATTAAGTTACTGTTTTACTGTACAGTCAAACTACAACACTGAGTACATGTTTGATAGTGGAACTATCATTTGTCATTGTTTAGTTTATGATGTTAGCTTAGGAAATATGTTCTTGTTCATTCTTTCACCGAAATGCTTATCTTGTTCACACTTACTTATTGCAAGTAGAACACGTGGATTCGTATTGTTTACAGACGACATTGTGAATAATCGCTGGAAGGATTAATTTTTGAAACCATTTGAAGCAATTTCCTGTACAACCTCAGCAGCAGCATCGTTTACAAACAGTATTGCAAAAGCCAATGTCGGAGAGAGAGAGAGAAATATAATTTGATACTGTCACATTTGAAGCTGACAGTAGCATTTCTTGTTCAATGAGGATTTGCCCAATGTAATGAATATTTGGAGAGGGCTGATAAACTTTTTAGAGAGTTGCAGCAAGATTTTAATCGTAAAACTTAACACCAGTGCACTATGAAAGGCAGTTAGAAGCAAATCATTTTGATGATAATGTAAACAAAGTAGGTAGTGCAGCACAAGTAGTTGCGAATGTTAAGATTTGTGTAATGCAGTGATGTATATGAAAATGTCCCCATGGAAAAATATGGAACAAGATTTGAAAGTACTGAAGTATAGAAGAGTTCCCTGTATTAAATACCGAATCGCGTTTTCAGATTCAAAAAGTCCTTATGTAAATAGGGTCCCTATGTTAAATAGGATCCCTATGTTAAATAGGATCCCTATGTTAAATATGGTCCTTATGTTAAATAGGGTTCCTATTTTAAATAGTGAGCCATAAGATTTTGAGAAGGTCCCAGTGTAGAATACTGAACCATCGCGCGTAGAAAAATTTCTTCTGTTAACTACCGAGTAATTGAGTGATAATTCTGAATGATCAGTCCTACTTAATATTGACAATGCCAAACAAACATAATGTGCCAAATTTTACATAAGTTGTAACACCCAAGGCGGTGAAGGTGGGCAGACAGCTGCTGTAAATTATATTTCATTTCCTCAAAAACTGAACCAATAGAATTTGTTCAGGTAGATTAAAATGCTGCTGCAATAGCTTTATTGTTCTAATTAACTTTTAAGTTTCTGGATAACAGTGGCCAGGCAGTTTCATTTCAGATTGTACCCCAAGTTACTTGTCATGAAAAATCGGAAACTGCGAAGAAGTTACTTCTTATGGGTGTCATAGATATGCCCAACTAGGATAAACACTAGTGATTCCATGTGTTGCAAAACATAGGGTACGCCCAAAATGTGCAAAAACACCATTTGCGGTATTTTATAAAAAAAAAAAAAGGAAGATTATTAAGAAGATAACTTCTAGTCAGGGTTCAGATAATCGCAATGTATCTGTAATTGACAATGCACAATCTCTATCAAGTAAAGAGTCCTTGGATGAATGTCCTGTAATGCAATCAATGAAAAACTAAATTTTAGGAAATATGTGGTTGGATGATCGTGTGATGAATGTTATGATACATTTATTACATAGCAAGAAGTATACACTTCTCGGTCCAGTGCTGTCAGCCTGTAAAAGCACAGTAGGTGCAGATTTTGCATTGTAGAAATCATTGGGCGACTGTCTCAGCAGATGAAAAATCTGTTGGCTGTGTTGATGTTTGCGATTCATTGTTTAATTCGAGAAACAAGCAAGTCATTGAACACTTTGCAGTACATGTTGGTCAGCTGGTGAAGTACAGTGGAGCAGAATTAACTTCACATTTCAGAGTTCTCCAAGAACAGAACGTTTCAGTGACTATGGCTTATTTGCTATTGCAAAAGCTGTTTCTTTGCATAGTAAAGAGAGAATGTTAGGTGTAGTGTTTGTCCAAGATGAAATGAGAACTCATTTCATCAGTGTATTGGAACTGGTACAATTGAGCTTTTCCCCACCAGATCAGTAAGAGTAAAAGAAACTGTGGTAAAAATTAAGATTGATATTTATTGTATTTGCATGCTACCTCATAGTAAATCTTCCTACCTGGATTTGAATCTATTGGTACTGTGTGACAAGAGTAAGAAATTATATCGTAAATATTGCCTTCACATCGATCAAGCTAATGTTCCTGACCCCTTTCAGTGTTGTAGCTGTGCCACTTAATTTGATTTTGTACTAATTTCTGGATATATATATATATATATAATACTATATGTATTATATATATATATATATATATATATATATATATATATATATATATATATATATATATATATATATATATAATACTATATGTATTTTATTTTGCAGATCATGTGCCTCTTTACAGCATGGTCAGGTAATCTAAATTCCTGTTTCCCTTTACTTTACAGGACATTCCCTTACTTTACAGGACATTCCCTTACATTTAAGAATTCGGTGCTTCTTTGCAGCACAGCCCATGCAACAATTTCCAACTCTGCGTAACACAAAACCAGAAGGTTATAATTTTTGTTCTCTATACAGCACATAACTTATAGAACCCTTAAAGAGCATTCCCGATAATGTGCGTTTTATTGTAATGCACCGGAAGCCTTGTTGAGCATACGGGGATGGCAGCGCCAGTGGCGAGATTA
Organism: Medauroidea extradentata; assembly: GCA_003012365.1. NCBI lineage: Eukaryota > Metazoa > Arthropoda > Insecta > Phasmatodea > Phasmatidae > Medauroidea > Medauroidea extradentata. Next base: position 41,702 of record PNEQ01044373.1, on the reverse strand, counting down.
TAAACTGTCACGACTTCGATTAACCGTGGTTAAGTAAAGGGCTCGAATTCTACTCATCTAAGTTGTTCCTAGTTCGTTCTCTTGCTCCCATTCTTCTTTCATCTCCTCCCCTTGGCACATGCGCAGCGGCGATTTCTGGCCAAGCGAGCGGTTGTATCGTGTGTCGAGTCGCTTTACTTCCTAGTCAGCTTTGTCCGGCGGCAGTTCTACTGTTATCTCATGTAAGTGTGCTCAACTTTGTAGTAGTAGGGGTCTTGTGCCACCATGATGTATGGAGGCGGGCGTCATCATGCTCGGTAGTGTATAACAGAGTCCATTCCTTTTCTAAATTCCCTTTCGGCATCGCCTAATAAAATCGTTTATTCGCATTAATGTTTTTCTCTTGATTATATTTTTATTGGCTTGCAATTTTGAAGTGCTAGATTGTGCAAGGTCGACATTACAGTGCATTGGGTGTGCCCATGCTGGAGTGAAATTTGATTGTAAATTACCTGCCAAATTTGCTGTGATAGTAAATTTGTGTTGTATTGGATTAGACGAAACGAACAAGAGGAGCCTGGAGACATGACCCACTTAAATACTTAATTGTCCCCAAGTTAATTTTTTTTAGTACATTAATGTGCGAGGCGCACTTAATATTATTCATACACATTTCTAGACACTGAAAATTAGCAAAATCGCCCAGTATATTGATTTCTTGGTATTAACAATTACTCTGATTTCCACAAATTTTTCGAGAAATTTCATTACTGAATCTCTGGTGTTTTCCTTTTTATACAGTGCTATTGTCACCTAAGCTACATAAAACATTATGCTGGAATCTAGCCTAGAAGCATAGTTGCCGTGTCTCATTGAAAGTTTATTTTCGAGTAGAACTTCTAAACTTCACAAGCTGAGAGAACAACCAAGTGGAGAAAAGTGGCAGGCCAATCGAATATGATACGGGTGATGTGGGTAACAACAAAAATTAAAGGTAAACTTGTGTCGACCATGTTTGGCATCACCTGTGAAGAGCCTTGCGCACATGCTTGATTGTGTTTTGCAATTTCTGCAATTTCGATGGAATGTGTGATCTGTTCTTGGCTGTAGGAGTCCAGTGAAGAAGCAGGTGCCTGGTAGTGACATCAAGAGTGTAGTACGCCCGGTCCCCGCTAGGGGCGCTTGACAAACTGATTTCGACAGCGAGTGTTTTGACAGAGGACAATTGCTGTGGTGTCAGTGGGTATGTGAGATCTAGCTCCGATTCTATCTAACGTCGGCGGAAAGATGGACGCATGTGGTGTTCAACAAAAATCTTCTTAATGCGAAATAATCAGCCGCTTTACTTGCTCTTCTAATAAATGTGTTTTTAAAGTCATGTTTTCCGTCGGCCGTAACTGATGTGAGCGCCGTCCGACACAAGGACTAAAGTAATGTATATTTTGAATGGAGCACCTTTTTTATTACAACCCTTATATGCTGATTTTATAAATTTCATTTGTGCTCACTGCAGTACTCTGCTTTAGCGGCATCATTCACACGCCGAGTATTATGTCGATAAAGATAGACTGGTAAATGAATTCATATTGGGGGATTAAGTTTGCGACGAGAATTCTAGGGGTGGACCCTAACACAAACTTTTTTTTTTCAAATATTTCCAACGCAACTATGAAACGAACTGACAAACAGTATCTTCAGAAATTAAACCAGCATGTGTGGTTGTGTGGGTGATAAGGGGGAGGGGGGCGCACGACAACAGGGTCATTAACATCCACAAATATCTAAGAGAAGAATAAAGGAAAAAGGAAAGGGAAAGAGCCGCCATAGGGGTCAAAATATACAAACAACAAAGCTGGACAGGTTACAAAGACAAAAATAAAACCAAAAAACAAGCAGGAACGTACCGATTAAAATATGCCGCAGTACATGAACATATGAAAAAGACAGAAAAGCTATTTGTGAACGACACAACACAAAAATAAAAGTTCACAACACAGGGAACAGTTTACAACATATTAAAAAGACCCATCGCACGTAAAAAGGAGAGCAGATCACTCACAGACAAGCCCTCCACACACAAAATTTCCGGAAGGTCGTCAACAAGGTTAAAAGTGCGACGGGCCTGATCATACCTGTGAGACTCCAGCAGAAGGTGTTTCACAGTCAATGGAGTGGCACAGGTATCATAAACAGGAGGAGGCTCGGCGCTAAGTAATAGTGCATGTACGTAGCTCGAGTGTGTCCGATTCGAAGGCGGGTCAAAACGAAATCTTCCTTGCGTGACAGCAAAGTGGGATGTTTTGCGGCCACCGAGTCCATAACTGCCCTAAGTTTGTTGGTCAGAGGGGCGGCATGCCAATCCTTCTGCCAACAATCCCAAACAAAAGCACGGACTGCATGCAGCACATCGCACAAAGGGACACGAAGGTCACAAGGTGGAAGGCTGCATGCTTCCTTCACTGCTGCATCTGCGGCATAGTTGCCTGGAATGCCCAGATTACCAGGCGTCCAAAGGAAGATGACCCGCTTACCAGCCCGCTCAGCCACCCCCGGATCGAAGAAACAAGGGGGTGGGCGGAGGAGCCAGCTCGCACGACTTGAAGAGCACTCATCGAATCGGAACACACCAGACACTTGCGCAGAGACCCCCGACCAACAAAACACAGAGCTTTAAAAATAACATAGTGCTCTTCCATTAAAACACTGCATGATGAAGAAAGTGCAAACATGTACCTCTCCACACATACAATGAAGGCACACACAGTAGAGTTATCCGTTTTCGAGCCGTCTGTGTAAAAACAAATAAAACCTTTAAAAATGGTCGACAACAGAACGTAAAAAAGGCCTCGGTACACAAAATTCGGGGTAGTCGGCTTCCCAAATTCCGACAGATCAAGCCGTATCAACACCTGATGAGTCTCCTACGGTGGTTCTAGGCATGGGGTAGGACCAGCTTGTGTTTTCGAAAGTTTTTTTATAAGCCAATCATACCCTCCCACATATCTCTACTTGTTTTTGTCACATGATAAGTAAAATAACAAACACTTTGAAAAGTACTACATTTCAATCCAGCATGAAGTGTGCCATGGACACCAGTGTGCCCTTGATGCAGATGGAAGAGTTACTGTAGCTACGTATCTTGGTCTCCCTCCCCCTTTCCTACACTGCCTCACATCAGTCAGGCTTCGTAAACGACATCAGCACCCCAACCTATACCCTTGGGGGCCCGGAACAGGCTCAAGGGGGTCGACCCATACCTGATATACAATAACAGACAGCCAGATACGTATTATCCAAGTAATACATGTGATGTACCTATTATGGCTATCCTAATAGTGTTAAGCATAACAATTACATGTTGAGAATGTTAAACTCAACATTGGATAATGCCTATATTCACATATCTTAATTGCATGCAATAATCCCTTGACCTATTAGATACGATTTATTTAACCAACTATAAAAATTTTTGTAGGGCCTGCAGCAGAAAAAAGCTAAACAGCCTATAGAAATTGTAGAAAAATATGTACATTAATTATATGCTTATTTGAATAAGTATAAAATTTTACCATAAAAATTCCTTAAGAAAAAATAATCCACGAATTTAGTAACTTACCACTTGACCATGAATGTTTTAGAAGATTTAAATAATCGTAAACATGTTAGTATACGTCTTGGTTTGGTCACAACGTTTGATCGTGTCAATCATAATATTCTTCTAAACAAATTGACACATTGTTAAATTAAAAATTATTACCATTTAACACATCCTAGTCGGAAGAAATAGGTGGTATTAATTAAGAATGACACCCTACCTACCACAACAGGTCTCACCACATTGTTAGATAAACTAAGTTGAGTAAAACAACACAATTTTGGGTTGAATGTTTTGTTAAGCCTGTTGCTATAATGATGGACATTGAGGAAAAACCTAACCCCTTGTTTTGAAAAAATAAATCAAGTGTGCTATCTTCTGTACATACAGCATTTTTCCTTATAGTATTAGTGGATTTAAAACAGTTTGGCCACCTAAGTGTAATACAATGATATATATATTTTTCCTACCTTAATCATATCACAAAGTAACACCGTGTAATGTGCAGGGACTCATTTACAGCCAGCAAGAAGTAGCCACTATATACAAAGCATAAAAACTGCAATCGATATGTGTGGCAACCCAACAATAAAAACCTTATTTAAGTGTTTACTTTCAAGTAAGCAGCTACTTTATGTCCTAAGCAGCTTGTTTAATTGTCCTTCTGAAACCTTACTTTTTATGTTAACTGTGTGTTTAAAACTGTTAATTTGTGTGAGTGTGAAAAAGTTAAAACACTTATTGGAGGAATGCTGTCTAGAGGAAAGTATATTGTTAGCTTGCTACTGCCAACAAACGATAAAAGAGATTATTTATGCGTGCGTAACGCCTTCATTTGTCTGTGTCGGTCGAGTTCTTAATGAAGAAGTAGTTACCAACAGCAATAGAGGTCTTCGAAGTAAATTATCACCTGTAAAACTAGCTAAAACTGGCATTACGGTTGAGACACTCCATTGGAAAGGGAAGCATCCAGATTGCCAGAAGAAATTAGAAAGTCCCAGTATTATTTCCCCTTTCAAGTGGCAGGTTTTGTATCACTGCATAATGAATACAATCAGGACCAACATAAGTGTGTTTCGTGCAGGACGGGGATCTCTCGAGTTCACGTAGAATGACCGATTGTTAGCCTCTCCCTTCGAACATTCGAAGTCCATACCTTGCTCTTCCCAACATGTCCTTAAGCCCGTAATGAGTGGGCATCGGTCGCTGCTCAAAGTATGATAAAAATGTCTGCCCTAATAAGTAGCATAATTATGTCTTCGGTATCAGGAATTACGGCATTATTCTGCCGAAGGAAGGGAATATTTACAGAAAGTGGTTGGCCGCTTACCTTTATCACATTATCCCATATATATTTACTGGTTGCATGTACTGTAAGTAATGACAGAAAGACCTTATATATATATATATATATATATATATATATATATATATATATATATATATATATATATATAGTGCATCAACAGACTCCTCAGTCAGCGTCACTACGTCTATAGTCTGGGAATGTGGATCCCACGTGGGTCGACGAGCACTTGCGACTGTACTACACAAAATAGAGTAACGATTCCCTTGTTGGTTTTAAAACATTTTATGTGCCTCGCGAACGAAACTTTGTCCTTTGTTTTGATTGCATGCTCTTCCCTTCAGGGCATCCTTCGACCAAGTTGTTTTCCTTGACAGTTGACACACATGAAAGGTTGTGGAGATGGCAACTAATTTTCGCGACTAAAATCCTTATAACTGTCAAAATCAAAACTATTATCGCTCTTTGGTTTTTTATTTCAGAACTTGAAGGAACCTGCCTGTGGAGTGCATTTGAAGACATTGAAACATGCACACACACCCCCTTGCCGAGAACTGTCGGACTCAACTGCAGATCGAGGGGGAGAGGAAAGAAAATAGAAACCTGTAGTCCAAACATCTGATGTTTTTATGTTGGGAGGGGGACCAACCTTCTACAGACACAAGCAGTGTATAGGAGCCATATCCTTCGCAGTTTTTCACTTTTTTTGGGGCATATAGTAGCTTGAAATATGACATTTTGGGTTTGATGATGCCAAGGAAAATGATACGAGGTAGCCAGTCTTCTCAGTACCTGAAACGGAGCAATACTAGGCTGAAGGTCAGGAGGTACCAACACTGACAAGAACGGTTCTCAACATAAAAAAATAAAGATAGTTGATCGAATTTTGAAAAGCCGAGCACCAACGTTTTAGTGCAATGTAAGGGCGAGATGAAAAGTGTTAGATTTGTAGAATAGCTGGACCATCCTATGCTCCTTTTGACAATGTGGATATGGAATGTCGTCAATAATGTTATTGACATATAGAAAACAGGACCGTCAATTAATACAGCATAACCAGCACATGCAATGTCTTCGGAAAACAATATGTCAGGCTAATCTGTTTTGCTCGATGAGGCAACAGTTTAAGAACTGTCGGGTCCATTTTATGATGACTTAAAAGTACCAGTTTCAGTGCTGGGAGAGCCACTCGCATCTAATGGCGGGCTGAGATGATGTAGTGGGTATAGAACACGTGAGTATACTGCTGCAAGAAAGGGATGTGACATAGAGGTGTATGTTCATGACATGGGTCGTATTGGTCCAATGCATTTTAATGACGACAGTATACAGACAGATGGTTCCTTCATGCTCTGCTTTATGAGAGGCAAAATCAAGCGGTGGTGCTTCATAAGTGACAAGAGTGTGGAAAGGGAGTGCCTGCAACATTGATTATTAGTGCACACAGATAGGTTTAAAAATTCAGGAACACAAAGCCTCCATAGAAGGCAGTCAACGACACAAAGCCAAACAAAACCGGCACTAACTCCACGGGAGTTACAACAGAAAAATGTGTCAAAACACATTAACAAATTAAAAGGCTTCAAAAGTCCGACCAAATAACAAACAAAAAATAGAAAGGGACAGTTCACAACAGACTAAAAACACTCGTCATACATAAAAAGGATAGCAATCCACTCACAGACGAGCCCTCCGCAAACAAGATTACCCACAGGTCATCAGCAATATTAAAAGTACGACAAGCCTGGTCATATCTGTGGCACACCAACAGAATGAGCTTCACAGTCAATGGAGTGTCACAGACAGGACAATTAGGAGAGGGTTCAGAATAAAGAAAGTGCCTGTGCATAGCGCGAGTGGGACCGATTCGAAGACGTTCCAGGACATCCTCCTGTCTTGTTAATAAAGTGGGACGCTTTATGACAGCCGAGTCAGTAAGGACCAGAAGATTGTTTGTTAGAGGGTTGGCATGCCATTCCCTCTGCCAGGAATCCCAGCCAAAAGTATGGATAGCATGCAGTACATAACACAAAGGAACACGAAGGTCATAGGGTGGTAGGCTGCATGCTTCCTTCGCTGCCGCGTCTGTCACATTATTGCCAGGAATGCAGACATGGCCAGACGTCCACAGCAAGAAGACCCGTACACCAACCCGGTAAGCCACCCACAGCAAATCCCTGATCAAAGAGAGAAGGGGGTTAGCTGAGGAGCCAGCTAGGAAGGCACCCATTGAATCGGAACACACCAGACACTTGCGAAAAGACCCCAAACCAAAAAAAATACAGAACTTTAAAAATAGTGTAGAGCTCTGCCATTAAAATGCTGCATGACATATGAAGTTAAAACAGGTTCCTCTCTCTGCACCTACAATAAAGGCACATGCAGTTAGAGGTATCAGTCTTGGAGCCGTCGGTGTAAGATCAGGTAAAACCCTTAAAATGTTTCGACACAAAATCGTTAAAAAGGCCGTGGTAAATGTAAACGGGAGTGATTGGCTCCGTAATTTGTCAGATCAAGCTGTACATACACCTGGTGCATCGTCCATGGTGGTTCTGGGCGCCGGACAGGCAGCACATGCCCTGGAACATCACTCCGAGCACGGGAGTGCAAGAAACGGACACACATAGGTTTGTTGGCTCGAGGTCTGGCGTCATACGGTTGTACATATGGAGGGCGGTGAAGGAATCATGCAATAAATGGGATGGGTCTGATATTACACACAACCCGTACTGCAGCAGAAGCTGTTCGCGCCGATAATGTAGTTAGTGGTGGTTCACCAGACTCCGCACAGACTCACGACTGGGCTTGTGCGAAAAGCACCAGTCGCCTTGCGGATTGCAGCATGGTGAACCGAGTCCAACATCTTCAGCACAGATGGGCATGCTGAAGAATAGTCTTGACTACCATAATCGATATTGCTTCGAATTAGAGCTCTGTAAAGGCAGAGCAATGTTTTTCTATCTGATCACCAAGCACGAACACTAAGCATCTTTAAAGAGTGCAATATCCCGCAAACACCGAGATTTAAGACATTTCACATGATCCCTCTAAGAAAGATTGGAATCAAAGACAAGGCCTAACAACTTCGCATGGTCACAAACAGGCAAAGTAGTTCAATGTAAAATCACTTCAGGAGTTGTAAAAGCACCACATTTATGCCAAAAGTGTACTACCTGTGTTTTTGCATCGGAGAAACGAAATTTGTTAATGTCAGCCCAATCAACATGATAATGGACAGCCAGCTGGATCGACCACTCCGCAACACACAGGGTGAATGAGTGACAATATATCATCAAGTGCACAGCGCATAGTGGGGCAGACAACAGATACAATGTTGTTTATAGCTATAGTGAAACACTCAAAATGGTATCATAAGGCAAACCATTTTCCTGAACGAACTCCCGCGAATATGCTACTCCATTTCGAACACGGAAAATTCTGCGATATATAAAATTATTAATAAATGTAGGGATGAATGAAATAGTTTTACGACAACACGATGCCATGTGGTGTCATAGGCCTTCTCTAAGTATAAAAAAGAATGCAAGGAGGTGTTGTAGACGTATAAAGGAATTCTGAATAGCTGTCTCTAAGCCGACAAAGATGGTCTACCGCTAAACGGTGTCGATGAAATCCACATTGGAGAGCTGGTAGAAAACTCCAAGGATCAAGACAATACATTAGCCGGGCATTTGTCTTTCTCTCCATTGGTTTGCAGAGACAGCTAGTCAGCGAAATCGGTATACAACTGGCCACATCCCCCTTATCCTTCCTAGGCTATAAAACAGGTATCCAGTATGAGACAAACATTGCGAAGGGAAGCTTCCGGATTCCCAGATAAAATTATAAAGCCCAAAGAGCCTTTAGGGCCTGAAATGATGGGTATCGGTCGCTGCTCGAATACTGATAAAATGTTGGTCCCAGTAGGTTGCAAATATCTTCGACATCAGCAATGAAAACATTATGTCGAAGGAAGGCAATATTTACACTAAGAGATTGGCCGATTATCCTTCTCAAATTATCACAAACATATTTACTGGTTGCGTGTACAGTAAGAGATGACAGAAATATCCTCCAAGACTTCGGCATGCTGCCCCGTATTACTCGTCTAGCCCGTACCCTGGTAATCCGAAACAGCTCCAGACTCACCTGAGTAGAATGCAATGTAAACCGTCGAAGCACACTTCACCGGACACTGATTGAATCCTTGCACTCATCCATCCACTAAGGAACACGTCAGCACCGACGAGAAGATGACTTCGGGACGGCAACCTCTGCTGCTGAAACCACTGATACAAAGGACGAGACAGTCATATCCACTTCACGAGACAAGTCCTCAGTAAAGTGAAGTGAAGTGACTATCTGTAACATTCCCAGTCTGCCCTTTTAATAACTCAACGAGTGGTAATGGGCAGGGCAGCATGAGAGACGATTTATAACAACTGGAAAATGGTCACTACCAAAGAGATCAGGGTAGACATTTCAATCAAAGTAGGTGACAAGGGATGGGCTAGAAAAGTACAAGTCGATACACGAAGTGGTGCCAGTATGAGAGGAAAAGTGTGTAGGAGTAACATTGTTCAATAGGACCAAGTTAGTATTTGTAAGCAAAGACTAAACTACACGACCTCTCTGCCATCCCGAAAAGAAGATCCCCATAGCTCGTTGTGAGCATTTAAATTACCCGCTAGAAGGAAAGGAGATGGGTGCTAAGTTATTAGATCCTCTAAATCGTCTGGGCGAAAGGTTTGTGTTGGAGGTATGTACATGCAACAAATCGTTATAGGTCATCCGGAATAAAGTGAGTATTAAAGATTTAACCTTTGAAAAAATCACCAGCTGTTACTGCACATTAGTCACCATTAACAATAGTTACATTATTGATTGTACGGTTGGTAGCAAATTATTGCATGTAGTTTCATGGATTTTCTTATTTGAATACAGCATTAGTGAAAAACATCAAATGCAAAATACCTCTCTGTATACCATACACTTTAAAATAATCATTTATGATCTTATTGACATACCTACTGACTGTGTAGTTTGACTTGATTAGCACCACCACAAAGTGATGCAACCATCCTCTGAAATCAAAACTGTCATTGACACATTGCCTGTAAGGCTCACGCCACAGACATAGTTCAAAATTCCACCGACAGGTGGCAAGAGAGTTAGGATTTCGCTCGCTTGAAACAGAGTTGAGTCATGAGTGGGTTTGTCCGCTGTGTAATAAATATGGGTTTCTGATGAACACATTCAAAAGTATTAGGAGTAACACTTTATGAATATCATTGCTAAATGATGTGAAGTCATTTGTAGTCTATAATCTGTATGTTTTACGATCGCCAGCTTGGACTTATGGAATTAGATATAGCATTTTTTTTCTGTTTCACACATTTAGAATAAACATTATTTATAATTTTTGTTAATTTCGTCGTCGTCGTTCATGACAGTATATTGAACGGAACTTGAATTCTTGAATTGCGTATATGGTGTGTGTGTTAATAGTGGCGGTTTTGAATTAAATATACTACGCATGCATTTACGAGATAAGTAATGGCAACAGTGTGCGTCTTAACCAATTAGAAACGATGTAGTGAAAACAGTAACATAAACGTTAACTCGCTGGTAATTATAACTAATATTACTATTGAGTATAGCATATATACAGTGCCCTTTCATCTTATGAATAGATATTATAGATAACATTTATCTTAGCAATGTAACATAAATGTAAACATTGTACAAGCCAAAGCAAATAAAAGTATGTGTCAATGTTTATGTTTACAAGCAGTGAAAAGCTATAAACTGGCGGAAAAGTAGAAAATAATAAGGGCTTTTTTTTAGTGTTCACTTGATCCAGAATTACCTATAACAATGTGCCGAAATACACTCTTACTACAACTGCTCGAGGGGTTTTTTCGGGGTATTCTCCGGTGCTCCCAGAAACCCTTTGACACTTCGCGGCACAGGTAGTCGTAAGCTTGCTCGCGAGCGGTTAGTGCGTGCAGTTGTGCGGCCCGCTACAAGAGGAGGCCTGTGTTTGGTGGACGTCAGAGCCACGCCGACGCTTTCCAGAGGTGTACCCCCTTCTGAATTGAAAGCAGGCGAGCAGGTGTAAGGTACACCGGCCTCAACACTGGTTATTAGTCAGCTGTACCTCCTAGAGGCCGTGTGCTGCTATAATACCTGACGGATTCCTTTGGAGGAAGGAGAGAACCCAAGCTACGGCCAAGAGGGGACGTAGAAGACTTACACCACAGCAGGGCGGGAGCCTTGCAGCAAGAAGGGGTTCTACTCCCCAAGTGCAGAGAACTGCTGACAGGGGATGACCGACTCGGGTGAGGAAGCCAGTCAGCAGCTGAGCCGACAGAAAGACCGGCGGAAAAACCGCACCAAGCAAGGTATGGAAGAGTTGAGCGAGGCTGACTCTGTGGCGTCAAAAAACAGATTCAAGGGTCTGGCACGGTCTGCCTCCAGGCAGGTGCATGAACAGACTGACAAAGGGCCGAGTCATAAGGTCAAACGGAAGAAAACTTCCAAGCGTAAGAAATCTGCCCGACCCAAAAGAGATCAAAAGTTGGACGAGTCAGAGTACATCTCGGACACGGACGTGAGCGACCTGACTGAAGGGAAGAAAGGGTCGGGAGATGAGGATGGGGCTGGCGTGACTAATCCTGAGTACAAATTAGTCAGTAAAAAGGTGCAGCGGCGGAGGCTGATGACCACGCAAAAGAGTGAAAAAAAAAAAAAACAACTAGAGAAAAGCACAATCTTGGAGGACAAAAGGGAAACACCCAGTACGGCTCGCTCGTCAGCAACCGAAATGTCGGGGATCACGACTGAGATTTCCCAACAAATCTGAGGGTTGTATGAGCAGTGCCAAGATCGGACGGCAGTATCTCAGGAGGCGGACAGGCATATTGGGACCATGGTTCTAGAAATGCAGGCAAAAATCGACAGGCTTGTCCAGAGGACCCTGCCTACAGTGGCCATGTAAGATGTGCCTAGGGAGTTTGATCAGGTCTCAGAGCCGTCTCACCTGGCGGGTAAGATCTGGGAGAAGAATTTTGCTGATTCTGAATGCATGTAGGATGCGTTCCTGAGGGACTTTAGAAAACACAAATGGTTCAGTGTGCACCCCAGCCGTCAGAGATCTGTTGATGGCGGACAAAAGGATATATCTGGGTTACACGTCCTGTCGGGTAACAGACTACCTGTACCCGTTGCAGTGTTTCAAATGCCAGAAGTACGGGCATCACTCCGCTGGCTGCAAGCAACACCAGGTGTGTGGACGCTGCGCGGCTGGTGACCATTCGACTCGCAAGTGCAAAGACCGAAACCACATGTTGCGCGAATTGCAAAAGGGCTGGGCTTGCTGAGACCTCGCACGAAGTCAAGTCACTCGTGCCCCTCCATGACTGCAGCGCACAAGCTATGTATAAGGTCGCGCAGATCAATCTGCAGCGTTCCAGTGCAGTAACGGCTAAGATGGAGCGGATATGCGAGGAAAACTATATTGACTTTCTTTTAGTCCAAGAACCTTACACGGTGAACAGTCGCCTTCCGGGTTTGAAAGGAAAACAAATTGCGGTCGGAAAACACCTGCAGGCTGCTCTGGTAGTCCGGAGACTGATTGTGGATTAACTTATTTGTGGGCACTTAACAAACGAACATCATGTCTGCGCGCAAATTAGGTTTCCAGGTGGAGGGTCGATATATTTGGCCCCATCGTACTTTCAGTTTGCTGATGATGTGGAAACGCACATCGGTTGCTGGGATGAGATATTGGGCGCATTAGACGACAAGCAGGTTGTCATAGGCGCAGACGTCAATGCAAAATCAGTGCTCTGGCACTCGCCCATTACTAACCTTTAGGAAGACACGCTCGCTCAGTACATGCTGCTGAAGGACTTGTGGATCATTACTACAGCCAACCAGCTGCCGACATTCGTGTCGGCAGCTAACGATTCCGAAACATTCCTGAATTTGGGCATCGACACTCCAACGGCTGAACGGCTGATTCGAGACTGGAGGGTGACCAGGGACTCGTCCAGCGATCACCATATGATAAGGTTCACAATCAGACCTGACTTCCACAGCGACCCAGATGGTGGTGTCGGGGCATTCCCCAGGACCTGTTATATCCACGCCGGAACAGATTGGTGGCTGTTCGAAGGTCATCTTGTAAGGAGCTTGCAGCAGGCTCGGCTTGTGTTGAGAAATGGTACGTGCGTGGATAGGGCTGTGTGCCTGACCATGATCATTAAGAACTCCTGTGACCGTACCATACACAGGCAAGGGCAGGGTCGGAAGGGCAACAGCTGGTGGACTGAGGAGTTGGAAGTGATGAGACGTACTGTACGAGCTATGAGAACCAGAGTGCAACGCATGCGAGGAGAGGACAGGCTGCGAGCCGTCCCAGAGTATAAGAGAGTTAGCATGAATTATTTCCAACAAATCAGACAAGCTAAGTTGGAGTTCTGGAGGGCCTTTGTCCAGGACATGGGTAACAAGGGTCCTTGGGGTGTGGTTTACCGCATCGCTGCTGGGAAGATGCGGATGAATAATCCTCTGCATGGTCTGCGGTCCCTTGATTGTACATATTGTGTGGATGTCCTCGAAAACTCAGCTCGTCTACTGGATGTGCTGCTCCCCTCTGATCATTCAGAAGGGGAAGATGATTCAAGCGCGTACCAGGCTGCGGGTATAGGAGCTCTACAATGCACAGGACACTGAGCCCTTCACTAAGGAGGAGCTCCAGAAAGCAGTCTATGAATTGGCAAATCGTAAGGCTCCCGGCATCGATGGCATAATGGCAGAAGTGCTAAATAAATCATTTGGTCGCCTTTCGACTCATTTACTGTACCTTTATGATTGACACAGGGAGTCTTTCCGGACATCTGGAAAGTTGTCGATGTCTGCGTCCTTTATAAGGGCGCAGGCAAGGACCCGCAGGATGTTATGTCTTACATGCCACTCGCCCTCCTTCCTACACTGGGAAAGGTATTTGAGCGTTTGTGTAATCGGCGCATCTTGACACACATAGAAACTCTGAAAGGACTGTCTCCACACCAGTACAGCTTCTGGACTAGACTTAGTATAGATGCTGCACTCCTCGATGTCTTGACATCGGTGGAGACGGCCCTGGAAAATTATTTGATGGGTATCTTCCTGGACATCACAGGAGCATTTGATAATGCATTGAGGCCGGAGATCTTTGACCTGTTGCAGGGGCTAAGGTGTCCGAGAAACATTTACTCTGTGCTCTGTGATTACCTGTTTGAACGAAAAGGGGTTGTGGTCCTTGGCACTGCCTCAGTTGAAAAGATCTTAAATCGCTGATGCCTACAGCGGTCGGTGTGGGAACCACTACTATGGAACATACTGTTCGATGGCTTTCTACGACTCCTGCTTCCCAAGCACTGTCAGGTGTTTGGGTATGCCGACGATGGCTTGATCCAGGTATCAGGTCGATCTCGTGTAGATCTTGAATCAAAGGCACAGGCACTCGTGGATGGTGTTGTCGCATGGGCTAATACTATGAAACTGCGGTTCTCTCCGGATAAAACCCAATGCATGATGCTCAAGGGAAAGTTCCTGGGACACTGGGCACATACAACCCGCGTGGACATTATGGGAATCGACTCAAGTTTGTCTGTGAGTACAAGTACCTTGATGTTGTCTTGGATGAGTCCCAGAGTTTCCGGCAGCACATAGGATATATAACGCATAAGGCGATTACGCTGTTCAGCAGGCTGAGATTCCTGGCTCCATCGTCTGTGGGTTGTCTGAGACCAGCTACGCTGTTGAGTCACTACCGAGGCGTCTTCGAACCTATCGTGACATATGGTGCTGTGGTCTGGTACTACAGGACAGGACTAGTTCATAACCGTCGCAAGTTGCGAGCTGCACAACGCCAAGCCTTGCTGGTGGTTACAAAACCATTCCGGACCACCTCGAACGACGCTCTCCCAATACTCGCTGGAGTCCTACCTATTGAATTGGCTATACAAGAAAAAGGGAAGCTTATGCGGCTGAAGCTCAGGCAAGGCATCACGCCTGATGCCGAAGACATGGCACGAGCGGCTACAATACGGGAGTGGCATTTGCGATGGGGCTCGTCCACAAAGGCCAGATGGACATATCACATCTTCCCTCGAGTAGCTGACAGGCTGGCATACTCTTGCTTCAGCAACTTCAGAGGTAAGCTTTATGAGTATAAGCTGGATGAGAAAGCGAACTGCCTTTACTGTGGTGACCCGGGTACCTTACAGCACTTACTTACTGATTGTAGCATTGTGGAAAGTTTTCGGAAGAAGACGCGCTGGGAAATGGCATTGCAGGGTTTCCAGCTGTCGCTGGGAAACCTGGTGTTGACCAAGGAAGGCTGTGACTTGTTGCAGGCCTTCGTTGAGGGTGTGCTGAGGGTGCTGCGATGTGGAGAGGCGCGACACTTGGCACTAGACCATGAACGAGAACAACAGGCCCGTGACGGACTGCGTGTCCATCAGGCCAGATCCATAATAATGGCGACGCCACATAGTTCCAAGTGGGACCTGCCGCCCGAAAACCTGATATAAGCAAACCATAATGGTTATGACCAACTCTATCTGGTCTAATACACGAGACAGAAATCCAGTTAATGTCACTGAATACCAGGACATTAACACCTACTGTTGGTCGGCGGTGCTACTCCGATGAACGCAGTAACGATCGTTTGAACACAGTCGTGCTACGCGACCGGCCCCCCCTGATCATATGAGGCCTCATGTGAATAGCATGGGGTCCACCTACCATCTGGCAAGGGTCGGAAGTGTTCAGCTGCAGATCCTACATTTTGATCATATGAGGCTAGGCATGCTAAGCTCCTGGCACGCTCTAATATTATGAGGCCCTCTGTGCTCAGCAAAGGGTCCAAACAATTAAAGGGGTCCTGAACGCCGCCCCACGGAGTAGGCGCCCTAAATACTGTATGATATTAGACACGTCGAAGGCGGGGCCAGCCCGTGAAGGGTGTACCCTCGCAGACGATGTAGCATGATCTGCAGTGCCTATGAAGTCTTCACTGGTGAGTGAAGATGGAGGGGCAAGTTTTCCCAAGTCTGGCTTGGCTACGCATGGTGCTAGAGGCAAAATTGTGGCTCTGAAAACAATGCAATCGATCAGCAAATAAAGTTGTCACCCACATTACAATTGTGCAGGCATGAGTGGGGAGGAGGTGCGGAGACACGGACAAGTTTTCCTGAAAACATGGTACTGATCGGGGAGTTTTCTCGAAGTACCACTCCGATGCTCCCAAAACCACCGGCGGCTTTTGCCTTTGGCGCTTCGCGGCACAGGTAGTCGTAAACTTGCTCAAGAGCGGTTGGTGCGTGCAGTTGAACGGCCAGCTACGTGAGGGGGCCTGTGTGTGGTGGACGCCAGTCACTGTCGACGCTTTCCAGAGGTATACCCCCTTCTGAATTGAAAGCAAATGAGCAGGTCTAAGGACCCCCCACCTCAACGCGGCAACAGAGTGACAACGACAGCTGGTTATTAGTTAGCCGTACCTCCTAGAGGACGTGTGCTGCTATAATTCCTGACGGGTTCATTTGGAAGGTCAGTACCCAAGCTACGGCCAAGAGGGAGACATAGAATTCTTTTACCGCTGCAGGGCGGGAGCCATGCCTCAAGGAGGGGTTCTAATTCCAAGTGCGGAGAACTGCTGACAGGGGATGGCCGACTCGGACGAGGAAGCCAGTCAGTGGCTGAGCCCATAGGAAGACCAGCGGAAAAACCGCACCAAGCAAGGTATGGAAGAGTTGAGCGAGGCTGACTCGGTGGCGTCAAAAAACAGATTCGAGGGTCTGGCACGGTCTGCCTCCAGGCAGGTGCATGAACGGACTGACAAAGGGCCGAGTCATAAGGTCAAACGGAAGAAAACTTCCAAGCGTAAGGAATCTGACCGACCCAAAACAGGAGATCAAAAGTTGGACGAGTCAGAGTACACCATGGAAACGGACGTGGGCGACCTGACTGACGGGAAGAAAGGGTAGGGAGATGAGGATGGGGCTTGTGTGACTAATCCTGAGTACAAATTAGTCAGTAAAAAGGTGCAGCGGCGGAGGCTGATGACCACAAAAAGAGTGAAAAAACTAGTGAAAATCTCACTATGGAGGACAAAAGGGAAACACCTAGTACGGCTCCATCGTACACGAAAGTTCTGGCCTACGGGTCAGCAACCTAAATGTCGGGGTTCACGACTGAGATTTCCCAACAAATCAGAATGTTGAATGAGCTGTGCCAAGATCGGACGGCAGTATCTCAGGAGGCGCCCAGGCATATTGGGACCGTGGTCCTAGAAATGCAGGCAAAAATTGACAGGCTTGTCCAGACGAATATGTACCTGTGTGGTAGGCTGGATGTGATGTGTGAGCGTAGAAACGCTGTTCCACAGCAACGGACCTTCGCCCAGGCAGCGGCACCAAGTGGCTCAAGCTCAGTGGAGATGGACACGGTGGCAAGACAGGTCCACACTGCGACAGGTACTGTTCCCATTCGGCCCGCTAGGAAGGTGGTGGCTGTCTACCCGGTGGACACGACACAAAATAGTGCTCAAACACGCGAGAAATTGCAGACCTGCCTGGATACATGCGAGGCATTAAAGATCCGGTCTATTAGAGATGCACGTAACGGGGGTGACGTGGTGGAAGCCAGGGATGACACCATGCAAGAGCGACTCAGGTCGGCAGTTACCGTGCGGCAAACGGAAGTCTAGGTTCGAGAACACCAGAGGACCCTACCCACTTTGGACATCTACAATGTGCCTAGGGTGTTGGATCAGGTCTCTGAGCCGTCTCACCTGGTGGGTAACATCTGGGAGAAGAATTTTGCTCATTCTGGATGCACGCGAGATGCGTTCCTGAGGGACTTTAGGGTCCGCCGCCAGTTCGGGGAAAGGGCAGGGCGTGAAGTGAACTAGGTGGTTCAGTGCACCCCCCGCCATCAGAGATCTGTTGATGGCGGAGAAAAGGATATATCTGCGTTACACATACTGTCGGGTAGCAAACTACCTGAACCCGATGTGGTGTTTCAAATGGCAAAAGTAAGGGCATCACTCCGCTGGCTGCAAGCAACAGCAGGTGTGTGGACACTGCGCGGCTAGTGACCATTCGGCTCGCCAGTGCAAAACCTAAACCACGTGCTTCGCGAATTGCCAAAGGGCTGGGCTTGCTGTGACCTCGCACGAAGTCAAGCTGCTCGTGCCCCTCCATGACTACTGTAATAGCTAGCATGGTGCAGCGCACAAGCTATGTATAAGGTCACGCAGATCAATCGGCAGCGTTCCAGTACAGTAACGGCCGAGACGGAGCGGATATGCGAGGAAAACTATTGACTTAATTTTAGTCCAAAAACCGTACACGGTGAATGGTCGCATTCCGGGTTTGAAAGGAAAACAAATTGCGGTCGGAAAACACCTGCAGGCTGCTCTGGTAGTCCGGAGACTGATTGTGGATTAACTAATTTGTGGGCACTTAACAAACGAACATCATGTCTGCGCGCAAATTAGGTTTCCAGGTGGAGGGTCGATATATTTGGCCTCATCGTACTTTCAGTTTGCTGATGTGGAAACGCACATCGGTTGCTGGGATGCGATATTGGGCGCATTAGACGACAAGCAGGTTGTCATAGGCGCAGACGTCAATGCAAAATCAGTGCTCTGGCACTCGCACATTACTGATCCTCAGGGAGACACGCTCGATCAGTACATGCTGCTGAAGGACTTGCGGATCATTAATACAGTCAACCAGCTGCCAACATTCGTGTCAGCGGCTAACGATTACGAAACATTCCTGGATTTGACAGTCGCCACTCCAACGGCTGAACGGCTGATTCGAGACTGGAGGGTGACCAGGGACTCGTCCAGCGATCACCGTATGATAAGGTTCACAATCAGACCTGACTTCCACAGCGACCCAGATGGTGGTGTCGGGGCATTCCCCAGGACCTGCTATATCCACGCTGGAACAGATTGGTGGCTGTTCGAAGGTCATCTTGTAAGAGGCTTCCAGCTGGCTCAGCATGTGTTCGAAATGATACGTGCGTGGATAGGGCTGTGTGCCAGACCACGATCATTAAGAACACCTGTGATCGTACCATACACAGGCGAGGGCAGGGTCGGAAGGGCAACAGCTGATGGACTGAGGAGTTGGAAGTAATGAGACATACTGTACGAGCTATGAGAACCAGAGTGCAACGCATGCGAGGAGAGGACAGGCTGCGAGCCGTCCCAGAGTATAAGAGAGTTAGCATGAATTATTTCCGACAAATCAGACAAGCTGAGTTCGACTCCTGGAGGGCCTTTGTCCAGGACATGGGTAACAAAGAACCGTGAGGTGTGGTTTACTGCATCGCTGCTGGGAAGATGCGGATGAATAATCCTCTGCATGGTCCGCGGTCCCTCAATGGTACATACTCTGTGGATGTCCTCGAGAACTCAGCTCGTCTACTGGATGTGTTGCTCCCCTCTGATCGCTCAGAAGGGGAAGATGATTGTCACATGCGTACCAGGCTGCGGGTAGAGCATGGAGGAGCTCCAGAAGGCAGTCTATGGATTGGCAAATCTTAAGGCTCCTGGTTTCGATGGGATAGCGGCAGAAGTGGTAAAGAGATCGTTCGGTAGCGTTTCGACTCATTTACTGAACCTGTATAGTGATTGTTTGACACAGAAGTCTTTCCGTACAACTGGAAAGTTGGCGATGTCCGCGTCCTTTATAAGGGTGCAGCCAAAGACCCGCAGGATGTTAAGTCTTACATGCCACTCGCCCTCCTCCCTACACAGGTAAAGGTATTTGTGCGTTTGTGTAATTGGCGCCTCTTGACGCACATAGAATCTCTGAAAGGACTGTCTCCACCCAGTACGGCTTCCGGGCTGGACTTAGTACGGATGCAGCAGTCCTCGATGTCTTGACATCGGTGGAGACGGCCCCGGGAAATTATCTGATGGGTATTTTCCTGGACATCACAGGAGCATTTGATATTGCATGGTGGCCAGGAATCCTTGACCGGTTGCACGGGCTGAGGTGTCCGAGAAACATTTACTCCGTGCTCTGTGATTACCTGTTTGAACGAAAGGGGGTTGTGGTCCTCGGCACTGCCTCAGTTGAAAAGATATTAAATCGCGGATGCCCACAGGGGTCGGTGTTGAGAGAACTACTATGGAACATACTGTTCGATGGCATTCTACGACTCCTGCTTCCCGAGCACTGTCAGGTGTTTGGGTATGCCGACGATGGCTTGATCCAGGTATCAGGTCGATCTCGTGTAGATCTTGAATCAAAGGCACAGGCGGTCGTGGATGGTGCTGTCGCATTGGCTAATTCTATGAAACTGTGGTTCTCTCCGGATAAAACCCAATGCATGATGCTCAAGGGAAAGTTCCTGGGACACTGGACACATACACCCCGCGTGGACATTATGGGAATGGGCTCAAGTTTGTCCGTGAGTACAAGTACCTTAATGTCGTCTTGAATAAGACCCTCGGTTTCCGGCAGCACACAGAATATGTAACGCATAAGGCGATTACGCTGTTCAGTAGGCTGAGATCCCTGGCTCCATCGTCTGTGGGTGGTCTGAAACCAGCTACGCTGTTGAGTCACTACCGAGGCGTCTTCGAACCTATCATGACGTATAGTGCTGTGGCCTGGTACCAAAGGACAGGACTAGTTCATAACCGCCGCAAGTTGCAGGCTGCACAACGCCAAGCCTTGCTGGTGGTTACAAAAACATTCCGGACCACCTCGAACGACGCTCTCCCAATACTCGCTGAAGTCCTACCTATTGAATTGGCTATACAAGAAATAGGGAAGCTTATGCGCCTGAAGCTCAGGCAGGGCATCACGCCAGATGACGATGAAATGGCACGACCGGATACAATACGGGAGTGGCAGTTGCGATGGGGCTCGTCCACAAAGGCCAGATGGACATATCACATCTTCCCTCGAGTAGCTGACAGGCTGACAAACTCTTGGTTCAGCACCTTCAGAGGTAAGCTTTACGAGTATAAGCTGGCTGAGAGCGCGAACTGCCTTTACTGTGGTGGGTCGGCGGATACATTACAGCACCTACTGAATGTAGGATAGTGGAACATTTTCGGGAGAAGACGTGCTGGGAAATGGAGTTGCAGGGTTTCCAGCTGTCGCTGGGAGACCTGGTGTTGACCAAGGAAGGCTGTGACTTGTTGCAGGCCTTCGCTAAGGGTGTGCTGAGGGTGCTGCGATGTGGAGAGGCGCGACGCTTGGCACAAGACCATGAACGAGACCAACAGGCCCGTGACAGACTGCGTGTCCATCAGGCCTGATCCATACGAATGACGATACCACATAGGTCCAAGTGGGACCTGCCGGCCGAAAACCCGATATAGGTTAACCATAATAGTTACGACCAACTCTATCTGGTCTAATACACGAAACAGAAATCCAGTTACTGTCACTGAATACCAGGACATTAACACCTACTGTTGGTCGGGGGTGCTAAGCAGATGATCGCAGTAACGATCGTACGAGACCGGTTGTGCTACGCGACCAGCCCACCCTGATCATATGAGGCCTCATGTGAATAGCATGGGGTCCACCTACCATCTGGCAAGGGTCAGCAGTGTTCAGCTGCAGATCCTACATTTTGATCATATGAGGCTAGGAGTGCTAAGCTCCTGGCCCACTCTAATATTATGAGGCCCTCTGTGCTCAGCAAAGGGTCCGAACGCCGCCCCACGGAGTATGCGCCCTGAATACTGTATGATCTTAGACACTTCGAAGGCGGCGCCACACAGTGGGAGATTTGGCCGAAAACATGGCCAAAATTCAATTCGCGAAATTAAAATACCGGCCAAACGGGTGTTACAGTAGTAATGTTAGATAATCCCTCGAGCAGAAATATGATATTGCAATGGGAAATTCCAACATCATTAGCTCCAACGTCAGTTGAAAAGCAAGTGTCGTGTGTGATGGTTGGACCTCGCTATGTTGCACTAAAGTGAACGTAGCGGCCATAAAAGTTGACATTTTTGAGTTCTGCAAAATGGATGCTGTTCCTGGAGGTAAGTGCACTATCGCTAACTTAAGTAAATATAAATAAAATTGCAATATATTTTTTAAATATATTTTTAAAAAGGGACTTTGAGAAGCATATGAAATTCATTTTTATCATATTTCGCCAAGACATTTAGTTGGGCATGCCGCACCATGCACCTTTCTTTCTGCATTGTGTGTTTAGTGTACGGTTTTGGCATTACAGATTCATAAGAACCAGCTGCCAATATATGCTACCCTTCAATTAGGGATCATTTTTCATTCAGTGCTGCACTGATGTGCAGACTGCACGGGGCTTGGGTCGGCCTGAGCCCAATCAACATTGTTGGCAATAGGCACAGTCCACCCAATACCGGATGTCATTTTTTATTTTTATTATTTATTAATAAGCTTCCAAATAATTTTTAATTTTTTTTTTATATTTACAAAGAAAAAATGCATGCAATTGCCACCAGGCTGCAAATCAATTTCCCTTCTTCCGTAACCAACCTTATCTATTAATTTTGTTGCCCTCCCTATCATTTTTAATAAGTCGGCAATTATGCATTGCTGTAATGCATACATTTAATTTCAGGATCAGGTGCAGAAGAACTGGCATGTACCAGAAGAGAGCTGTTCTTGATGCTGAAGGGCTTCTTAACTACAGATTTAAGTACTAATTTGGAACATCTACAGAAATTATTGTCCGAGCAACATGGTCGTGCTATAACAATACCTGCAAGTGCCAGGCCTTCTTTACCCACAATTTTTTCTAAACTTAACTCTAAATGGAAAGCCTCTTCGAGAAATGCAGACTATTTTCTAAAGAAAAACCAAGGAATGACTCAGTGAGATTATTTGTATTCCGTTGAGTATGCCCACTTCTGAACAGTCAACAAAGAAACACGGACGACGTTGTGTAGAGTTTTGTTCAAGTAGCGAAAGAACAAAACTAAGGAAAACAGAGGAGCTGCGTACTAGTGTAAATGTGTCGATGTTATCTTATGCCACTCAGATGAGTCTTCGTTCGTCGGGTAAATTAGATGCTGCGAAAGTAATGAAGGAAATTACAACTACAATACAGTGTAATTAGATCAACAGCCAGAAAGAACAAGTGAAAATTGTATCCCAATTACGAAGAAGTGAGGGAAGTAAAATCAAGGTGCTATCCACCACGGATAAGTATCACAGTTACTGAGAAAAAAGGAGAAGTTCAGCTACAAAGTTTGTTAGATCACACCTGTCAACGTATTCTGCAAGTCCAAGAAGAAGTGATACAAAGTTTAGATCCTGAAGATGTGCGTGTATTACTTTAAATCTGTAAGTGGGGATGTGATGGGATCTCCGGACACAGTGAGTATAAGCAAAAATTCTGCGACGATTCTGATTCGGATGCAAATGTGTTCTTGACGTCTTTTGTTTCGTTGCAACTTGTGTCTCCTGAAGTGAAATCTGGGAACGAAATTGTTGTATGGAAAAATCAGAGGCCTTCATCTCCTAGATTTTGTTGGCCAATAAGACTGCAGTTTCTTCATGAAAACACAGAATGCATTGTCAGTGAAAAAAACTATATTCAGCAACAAATTGAATCACTTGTTCCAATGACTGTAATAATAAATGGGAAGGAGATATCTGCTACATACAAAATGTTGTTCACCATGATAGATAGAAAGGTGTGCAACGCAGTGTCATCAACATCATCTTCGTTGCATTGTTATTTGTGTGGAGCCACATCTAAGAATTTTAACGACATTAAAGGGGTAATGAAGAGAGACATAAATGAAACTCATCTCGAGTTTAGTATTTCTACATTGCATATGTAGATTCGTTTATTTTAATGTATATTGCATTTGTCTTACAAACTTTCTATTGGAAAGTGGCAAGCACGTTCTGAGGCAGAAAAAACAATTGTCAGTGACCGAAAAAAATTGAATCAATTCAAATTGAAGTCGGAGTTAGGGCTGGTTGTCGACCGTCCAAAACCTGGATATGGAAGCACAAATGATGGCAATACTGCTCGACGTTTTTTTGAAAACTCTGATGTAAGTGCATTAGTTACGGGTGTAGACATAACTGTAATAAAAAAAACACGTAATCTTGCAAGCAATTTCAAGTGGTCACGAAATCAACGTCAATAGTTTTCACGATTATGCTCTAGAGACTGCTACAATTTACATAGAAAACTATTCTTGGTATCCCATGCCGACAACAGAGCATAAACTATTGATTCATGGACCCAAAATAATATCATATGCATTGTTGCCAATCGGGCAGTTATCTGAAGATGCTCAAGAGGCCAGACATAAGGACACAAAGAGATATCGTGAGGGATTTTCGAGGAAATGTTCCAGGGTAAAGAAAATGGAAGATGTTTTCAGTTGGTTACTCATATCTTCAGATCCGATGATTACTAGCATAAGAAAACTTCCTCAGAAAAAAAATGAAGCAACTTTCTCCAGATGCCATTCATCTGTTGTTATCCCCCTCCTCCCCTGAAGTGTCAGAAAAGACCATTGATTCTGACAATATAGATTCTGACTGAAAATAATGTTTCCACTGAAACGTTGCGACAATGTATGTTGATGTGTATTTTAAAATACTTGTCTTGATAATATATTTTGTATTCACAACAAAATTAATTGGCAGAAGGGGACTAACTAGAAACATTATTTTTCAGTCCTCGGTGCCCTTTTAAGGGGCCTCCCTGGTTAAAATTGATAATCCGACACCTTGCCTTATTTACACTCTCAGAATGTTTAGTTATATCGGTCACCTCGTTACTAACTTTTCAATGGCCATGCGCCCATTCGGCTACAAGGTATCGAAGTTATAACGTCTTGTTCGCACCAGAAACACTAAGTCTGTTTACTTATAACTTTCACCAGTGACCATTGGTTTCAATACAGCAATATCTTCAGTAAATATGATTTTATGTCGCTATAGTTGAAAATA
>PNEQ01044373.1:0-16719 GCA_003012365.1 Medauroidea extradentata | reverse complement strand
GTTTTAACGAATGCGTTTGTTTTTCAAAACAAAAAATAAGACACAATCGACAAATAGTTGTCTATCGTCATTGTTAAAAACACTTATCGCCTCGAAATCTGTCTTATATTTAAAAAAAAGAAATGCCGCAAATTCTTGAAATTTACTTAATTTCCAGTAAAAGGGAGGCTCCTTAATGTGTATTCATGTATTTTTCAGTTGTGTATATTTTATTTCATGTTAACTTTATCTACTGTATACCATTATTGTTTTCTTGCTCTTAACTATTGTAATACTCTTAACAGGTTCCCATTATAATGTAAATAATGTATAATCATGAAAAATATACTATAGTAATACAATAATATGCGACATATCAAATTAAAATATATCAACTGTAATGTATCTTTTTCTGTAATTTACATTACCTAATTATAAAATGGGTGTTGTAACTAAAATAAAAAACATTGAACATATATACTGTGCAAATTATTGGTTATAAAAGTGCCTATTTAATGAACAGTTATCAACAGAGTTATTTGAACATGGTATTCGTAATCAGCATCCTCAAAAACCCCTAACTATATATTTTTATGATAAAACAGTGATTTTTGCAATTTTGGCCACGTTTTCGGCCAAATCTCCAACTGTGCGCCACCCCGTGAAGGGTGTACCCTCGCAGACGATGTAGCATGATCTGCAGTGCCTATGAAGTCTTCACTGGTGAGTGAAGATGGAGGGGCAAGTTTTCCCAAGTCTAGCTTGGCTACGCATGGTGCTAGAGGCAAAATTGTGGCTCTGAAAACAATGCAATCGATCAGCAAATAAAGTTGTCACCCACATTACAATTGTGCAGGCATGGGTGGGGAGAAAGTGCGGAGAGACGGACAAGTATTCCTGAAAACTCGATACTGCTCGGGGGGTTTTCTCGGGGTACTACTCCGGTGCTCCAAGAAACCCCGGCGGCTTTTGCCTTTGGCGCTTCGCGGCACAGGTAGTCGTAAACTTGCTCAAGAGCGGTTGGTGCGTGTAGTTGAACGGCCCGCTACGCGAGGTGGCCTGTGTGTGGTGAACACCAGTCACTGGCGACGCTTTCCAGAGGTATACCCCCTTCTGAATTGAAAGCAGGTGAGCAGGTGTAAGGACCCCCGCCTCAACACGGCAACGGAGTGACGACAGCTGGTTATTAGTCAGCCATACCTCCTAGAGGACGTGTGCTGCTATAATTCCTGACGGGTTCCTTTGGAAGGTCAGTACCTAAGCTACGGCCAAGAGGGAGACATAGTAGATTTTTACCGCTGCAGGGCGGGAGCCATACCTCAAGGAGGGGTTCTAATCCCACGTGCGGAGAACTGCTGACAGGGGATGGCCGACTCGGACGAGGAAGCCAGTCAGTGGCTGAGACGACAGAGAGACCAGCGGAAAAACCGCACCAAGCAAGGTATGGAAGAGTTGAGCGAGGCTGACTCAGTGGCATCAAAAAACAGATTCGAGTATCTGGCACGGTCTGCCTCCAGGCAGGTGAATGAACCGACTGACGAAGGGCCGAATCATTAGGTCAAACGGAAGAAAACTTCCAAGCGTAAGGCATCTGCCCGACCCAAAACAGGAGATCAAAAGTTGGACGAGTCAGAGTACACCACGGACACGGACAAGGGCGACCTGACTGAAGGGAAGAAAGGGTCGGGAGATGAGGATGGGGCTGGTGTGACTAATCCTGAGCACAAATTAGTCAGTAAAAAGGTGCAGCGGTAGAGGCTGATGACAGCACAAAAGAGTGAAAAAAAAACTAGAGAAAAGCCCACTATGGAGGACAAAAGGGAAACACCCAGTACGGCTACCTTATACACAAAAGTTCTAGCCTACGGGTCAGCAACCTAAATGTCGTCAGAATGTTGAATGAGCTGTGCCAAGATCGGACGGCAGTATCTCAGGAGGCGGCTAGGCATATTGGGACCGTGGTCCTAGAAATGCCGGCAAAAATTGACAGGCTTGTCCAGACGAATATGTACCTGTGTGGTAGGCTGGATGTGATGTGTGAGCGTAGAAACGCTGTTCCGCAGCAACGGACCTTCGCCCAGGCAGCGGCACCATGTGGCTTAAGCTCAGTGGAGATGGACACGGTGGCAAGACAGGTCCACACTGCGACAGGTACTGTTCCTATTCGACCCGCTAGGAAGGTGGTGGCTGTCCACCCGGTGGACACGACACAAACTAGTGCTCAAACACGCGAGAAATTGCAGACCTGCCTGGATACATGCGAGGCATTAAAGATCCGGTCTATTAGAGATGCACATAACGGGGGTGTCGTGGTGGAAGCCGGGGATGACGACACGCTGGAGCGACTCAGGTCGGCAGTTACCGTGCGGCAAACGGAAATGCAGGTTCGAGAACCCCAGAGGACCCTTCCTGCAGTCGCCATCTACGATGTGCCTAGAGAGTTGGATCAGGTCTCTGAGCAGGTCTCACCTGGCGGGTAAGATCTGGGAGAAGAATTTTGCTGAGTCTGGATGCACGCAGGGATGCGTTCCTGAGGGACTTTAGGGTCTGCCGCCGATTCTGGGACAGGGCAGGGCATGAAGTGTACTAGGTGGTTCAGTGCACCCCAGACGTCAGAGATATGTTGATGGCGGAGAAAAGGATATATCTGCGTTACACGTACTGTCGGGTAGCAAACTACCTGAACCCGATGCGGTGTTTCAAATGCCAGAAGTACGGGCATCACTCCGCTGGCTGCAAGCAACACCAAGTGTGTGGACGCTGCGCGGCTGGTGACCATTCGACTCGCAAGTGCAAAGACCGAAACCACATGTTGCGCAAATTGCAAAAGGGCTGGGCTTGCTGAGACCTCGCACGAAGTCAAGTCACTCGTGCCCCTCCATGACTGCAGCGCACAAGCTATGTATAAGGTCGCGCAGATCAATCTTCAGCATTCCAGTGCAGTAACAGCTGAGACGGAGCGGATATGAAAGGAAAACTATATTGACTTTCTTTTAGTCCAAGAACCTTACCCGGTGACCAGTCGCCTTCCGGGTTTGAAAGGAAAACAAATTGCGGTCGGAAAACACCCGCAGGCTGCTCTGGTAGTCCGGAGACTGATTGTGGATTAACTTATTTGTGGGCACTTGACAAACGAACATCATGTCTGCACGCAAATTAGGTTTCCAGGTGGAGGGTCGATATATTTGGCCTCATCGTACTTTCAATTTGCTGATGATGTGGAAATGCACATCGGTTGCTTGGATGCGATATTGGGCGCATTAGACAAGCAGGTGGTCATAGGCGGAGACGTCAATGCAAAATCAGTGCTCTGGTACTTGCCCGTTACTGACCCTCAGGGAGACACGCTCGCTCAGTACATGCTGCTGAAGGACTTGCGGATTTTTAATACAGCCAACCAGCTGCCAACATTCGTGTCGGCGGCTAACGATTCCGAAACATTCCTGGATTTGACCGTCGTCACTCCAACGGCTGAATGGCTGATTCGAGACTGGAGGGTGACCAGGGACTCGTCCAGCGATCACCATATGATAAGGTTCACAATCAGACCTGACTTTCACGGCGACAGAGATGGTGGTGTCGGGTCATCCCCCAGGACCTGTTATATCTTCGCCGGAACAGATTGGTGGCTGTTCGAGGGTCATCTTGTAAGGAGCTTGCAGCAGGCTCGGCTTGGGTTGAGAAATGGTACGTGCGTGGATAGGGCTGTGTGCCTGACCACGATCATTAAGAACACCTGTGACCGTACCATACACAGGCGAGGGCAGGGTCGGAAGGGCAACAGCTGGTGGACTGAGGAGTTGGAAGTGATGATACGTACTGTACGAGCTATGAGAACCAGAGTGCAACGCATGCGAGGAAAGGACAGGCTGCGAGCCATCCCAGAGTATAAGAGAGTTAGCATGAATTATTTCCAACAAATCAGACAAGCTAAGTTGGAGTCCTGGAGGGCCTTTGTCAATGACATGGGTAACAAGGATCCTTGGGGTGTTGTTTACCGCATCGCTGCAGGGAAGATGCGGATGAATAATCCTCTGCATGGTCTGCGGTCCCTCGATGGTACATACTGTGTGGATGTCCTCGAGAACTCAGCTCGTCTACTGGATGTGTTTCTCCCCTCTGATCGCTCAGAAGGGGAAGATGATTGTCACATGTGTACCAGGCTGCGGGTAGAGGAGCCCTACAATGCACAGGACACTGAGCTCTTCACTACGGAGGAGCTCCAGAAGGCAGTCTATGGACTGGCAAATCTTAAGGCTCCCGGCTTCGATGGGATAGCGGCAGAAGTGTTAAAGAGATCGTTCGGTAGCCTTTCGACTCATTTACTGAACCTGTATAGTGATTGTTTGACACAGGAGTCTTTCCGGACATCTGGAAAGTTGGCGATGTCCGCGTCCTTTATAAGGGTGCAGGCAAGGACCCGCAGGATGTTGAGTCCTACATGCCACTCGCCCTCCTCCCTACACAGCGGTGGAGGCTCATGACAACGAAAAGAGTGAAAAAAACAACTACTGAAAAGAACACTATGGAGGACAAAAGGGAAACACTCAGTATGGCTTCCTCTCACGACTGAGATTTCCTAACCAATCAGAGGGTTGTATGAGCTGTGCCAAGGTCGGACGGCAGTATCTCAGGAGGCGACCAGGCATATTGGGACCGTGGTCCTAGAAATGCAAACAAAAATAGACAGACTTGTCCAGACGAATATATACCTGTGTGGTAGGCTGGATGTGATGCATGAGTGCGGAAACACTTTTCTCCAGCACAGGACCTTCGCCCAGGCAGCGGCTCCACGTGGCTCAAGCTCAGTGGAGGTGGACACGGTGGCAAGAGAGGTCCGCACTGCGACGGGTACTGTTCCCATTCAGCCTTCTAGGAAGGTGGTGACTTGTCTACCCTGTGGACGCGACACAAACTAGTACTCAAACACGTAAGAAATTGCAGACCTGCCTGGATATATGCAAGGCATTAAAGATCCAGTCTATTATAGATGTACGTAACGGGGGTGTCTTGGTAGAAGCCGGTGTCGTCACACTGGAGCGACTCAGGTCGGCAGTCACTGTGAGTCAGACGGAGGTGCAGGTTCGCGAACCCCAGAAGACCCAGCCCACTGTGGCCATCTATGATGTGCCTAGGGAACTGGACCAGGTATCTGAGCCGACTCACCTGGCGGGTAAAATCTGGGACAAGAACTTTGCTAACTCCAGATTCTCGCGGGATGCATTCCTGAGGGACTTTCGAGTCCGACGCCGGTTCGGGGACAGGGCAGGGCGTGAAGTGCACTTGATGGTTCAGTGAACCCCAGCCGTAAGGGATCTCTTGATGGCAGAAAAACGAATCTATCTGGGATACACGTCAAGTCGAGTGGCAGACTACCTGAACCCAATGCGGTGTTTTAAATGCCAGAAGTACTGGCACCACTCCGCTGGCTGCAAGCAACAGCAAGAGTGTGGACGCTGCGCTGCAGTTGACCATTCGGCTCGCCAGTGCAAAGATGAAACCATGTGTTGCGTGAACTGCAAACGGGCTGGGCTTGCTGAGACCTCGCATTAAGTCACTAGTCGCTCATGCCCCTCATGACTGCTGCAATAGTTAGCATGGTTCAGCGCACTAGTTAAGTATAAGGTCGTGCAGATCACGAGTTATGTATAAGGTCGTGCAAGTCAATCTGCAGCGTTCCAGTACAGTAACGGCTTGAGACGGAGCGGTTATGCAAGGAAAACTCAATTGACTTTCCTTAGTTCAAGAACCATACACAGTGAATTCTGAGCGCAAGTCATGTTTCCTGGTGGAGGGTCCTTATATTTGGTCTCCTCGTATTTTCAGTTTGCTGATGATGTGGAAGCGCACATTGGCTACTGGGATGCGATATTGGGCGCATTGAACGATAAAACAAGTAATAATAAGTGCATACATCAATGCAAAATTAGTACTTTGGCACTCGCTCGTTAAAGACCCTCAGGGAGACACACTCACTCAGTACATTTTGCTGAAGGACCTGCGGATCATTAATACAGCCGGACAGCTCCCAACATACATGTCGGCGGCTAATGACTCCGAAACATTCCTGGATGTGACTGTCACCACTCCAACGGCTGAATGTCTGATTCGAGACTGGAGGGTGACCAGGAACTCGTCCAGCGATCACCGTATGATAAGGTTCATTATTAAGACTAACTATCGCAGAAATCTGGATGATGATGTGGGGACCTCTCATAGGACTTGTTACATCCACGCTGGAACAGTCTGGCGGCTGATCGACGGAAATCTAGTGAGGAGACTGCAACAGGCTCGGCTTGTGTTGAGAACTGATATGTGTGTGGATAGGCCTGTGTGCCTGGCCACATTTATTTAGAACAAATGTGACCGTACCATCTGCAACCTTGTGCAGGGCCAAAAGGGCAACAGTTGGTGGACTGACGAGTTGGAAACAAAGACGCACGGTACAAATTATGAGAACGAGAGTGTAACGCATGCGAGGTGAGGACCGGCTGAGAGCCGTCCCTGAGCATAAGAGATTAAGCATGAATTATTTAAGACAAATCAGGGAAGCCAAGCTTGAGTCCTGTAAGGCCTTTGCCCAAGATGTGGGGAACAAGGATCCTTGGGGTGTGGTCTACCGCATTGCCGCTGGGAAGATGCGAATGAATAATCCTCTGCATTGCCTGCGAGAACTCAGCTCGTCTACTGGATGTACTGCTCCACTCTGATCATTCAGAAGGGGAAAATGATTGTCACATGCGAATCCGGCTGCGTGTAGAGGAGCCCTACAATGCACAGGACACTGAACCCTTCACTATGCAGGAGCTCCAGGAGGCAGTCTATGGATTAGCCAACCGGAAGGCTAAAGGCATTGATGGAAAAACAGCAGAAATGCTGAAGAGATCGTTCGGTCGCCTCTCGACTCACTCGAACTCTATAATGACTGACTCAGGGAGTCTTTTCGGCCATCTGGAAAGTCGGCGACGTTCGTGTCCTTTCAAAGGGCGCGGGCAGGGACCCGCCGGATGTCAAAGCCTACAGGCCACTCGCCCTCCTCCCGACACTGGGAAAAGTATTTGAGCGATTGTTGAATCGGCGACTCTTGATGCACATTGAATCCGTGAATGGGCTGTCTCCTCGCCAGTACGGCTTCCGGGCTGGACTTAGTACGGATGCTACTCTCCTCGAAGTCTTGACATCGGGTGGAGACAGCCCCGGAAAAGTACCTGATGGTATTCTTCCTGGACATCACTGGAGCATTTGATAATGCGTGGTGGTCGGGGATTCTTGACCTGTTGCGCGGGCTGAGGTCTCCGAGAAACATATACTCTGTGCTCTGTGACTACCTGTATGAACACAAGGGGGTGGTTGTCCTCAGCACTGCCACAGTGGAAAAGATGCTAAAACGCGGATGCCCACAAAGGTCAGTTCTGGGACCCTTATTATGGAATGTGTTGTTCGACGGCTTTCTGCGGTTCCCGTTTCCCGAGCACTGTCAGGTGTTTGGGTATGCTGATGATGGCCTGATCCTGGTATCAGGTCGGTCCCGAGCGGACCTCGAATCGAAGGCACAGGCGGTCGTGGATGGCGGTGTCACGTGGGCAGATACTATGAAGCTGCGGTTGTGACCGGACAATAACAAATGCATGATACTAAAGCTAAAGTTCCTGGGACGATGGGCACATACTCCAGGTGTGGAGATGTATGGAAACCGACTCAAGTTTGTCCGTGAATGCAAGTACCTTGGTGTTATATTGGACGAGTCCCTGAGTTACAAGGAGCACATAGAGTACGTAACGGACAAAGCGATTACATTGTTCAGCACGCCAAGGTCTCTTGCTCCGTCGTCTGCAGGTGGTTTAACGCTGGCTACGCTGTTGAGCCACTACCGGGGCGTCTTCGAGCCTATCATGACATATGGTGCTGTGGCCTGGTACCACAGGTTGGACTAGTTCGTAACCGCCGCAAGTTGCAAGCTGTGCAACACACAGCCTTGCTGGCGGTTACTAAGGCATACCGTACAACATCGAGCGATGCTCTCCCAATACTCGCTGGTGTACTACCCATTGAATTGGCTATTCAGGAAAAAGGGAAGCTTATGCGGCTGAAGATCAGGCAGGGTATCACGCCTGAGGATAAAGAATTGGCACGAGCAGCCACATTACGAGAGCAGCAGTTGCGATCGAATTCGTCTACAAAGGCCAGATGGACGTATGACATCTTCCCCCGAGTTGTTGAAAGGCTGGCAAACACGGCTCAGCATCGATCATCATGTTACACAACTGCTCTCTGGACATGGCAACTTCAGAGCGAAGCTTCACGAATATAAACTGGTTGGGAGCGCGAACTGCCTTTACTGTGGTGTGCCCGGGTATCTTACAGCATCTGCTTACTGATCGTGGGATCGTGGAGGGCTTCCGGGAGAAGTCGCGCTGTGAAATGGCACTACAGGGCTTTCAGTTATCGCAGAGAGACCTGGTGCTGACCAAGGGAGGCTGCAACATTTCGCAGGCCTTCGCAGAGGGGGTCCTAAGAGTGGTGCGCCGAGGAGAGGCGTGCCTCTTCCCGCGAGAAACCGAACATGACTTGCAGTATTCAGCTGCTGATCTAAGTCCACCCGATTGTATAAGGCCGGTAGTGTCAAGCTCCCGGTCCGCACTGATAGTATGAGGCCCTCTGTGCCCAGCAAAGTGTCCACACAATCAAAGGGGTCCTGCACGCCGCCCCAAGGGGTTGGCGCCCTGAAAACTGTTTGATCTTAGACACATCGATGGCATGGTCAGCAGTGCCTATGAAGTCTCCACTGGTGAGTGAAGATGGAGGGGCAAGTTTTCCCAAGTTTGGCTTGGCTATGTATGGTGCTAAAGGCAAAATTGTTCCAGCTCTGAATTCAATGCAATATGATCAGCAAATAAAGTTGTCACCCACATTACAATTGTGCAGGCGTGGGTGGGGAGGAGGTGCGGAGAGCCGGACAAGTTTTCCTGAAAACTTGCTACTGCTCGGGGGGGTTTTCACAGGGTACTACTACGGTGCTCCCAGAAAGCCCGACGACTTTTACCTTTGGGGCTTCGCAGCACAGGTAATCGTAAGATTGCTCATGGGCGGTTGGTGCGTGCAGTTGTGCGGCCCGCTTCGCGAGAGGGCCTGTGTGTGGCGGAAGTTGGAGACACGGTCGACGCTTTCCAGAGTTAACCCCCTCTGAATTGAAAGCTTGGAGTGCTGGTGTAGGGTAACCGCCTCAATGCGGCAACGGAGTGATAATGACAGCTGGTTATTAGTTGGCCGTACCCCGTACAGGAAGGGTGTCACTATAATTCCTGACGGTTTCTTTCGCAGAAAGTTTGGTAACAAAGCTACGGCTAAGAGGGGGACATATAATACCTACGCCGCTGCAGAGCGGGTGTCCTGCGGCTATAAGGGTTCTATCCCCCGCTAGTGGAGAAGCCATTGAAAGGGAATGGCGGACTCAAGCAAGGAAGCCAGTTAGCGGCTTAGCCGAGTGAAGGAGAAGTGGAAAATCCGCACTTAAACTGGATTAGACGAGATAAGTGAGGCTGAATCTGTGGTGACCCACACCCGCTATGAAGGTCTGGCACGATCCAGCTCTGGGCAGGCACATGAAGAGTCTGAAAACTGTCAGAAACACAAGACCAAGAGGAAGAAAGTGTCCAAGAAAAAGGAAACCGCACGACCCAAGACTGATGAAAACAATATGGTTGATTCTGAATTCACTACGGACACAGATACCTGTGAACTGACAGAGTAGGAAAGGTGGATCATGTGAGGAGGAGAGTACTCGCACGACCAACACAGATTATAAACTGGCAGGAAGGAGAGCGCAGCGACGAAAGTTGCTGTCCACTATGTGAAATAATGGTCTCACATTTCAAAATTTCCGTAGCAACCTATACTCACTTGAGTGATTTTGCACTTACACTAATAAAATTATGTTCTCTTTGCCGATACATGTTTAAAACACAAACATAATTGCCACACTATCATTTAAATATAGCCATGTGTTACTCAGAAAAGGCTCTGTGCCTACCTTATACATTTTTTACAACATTTTAAAGTAAACGTGATCAAATCACCACAGTAGTTCAAAGCAAGTTGCCAATGGTATGTTATGTGACTAGTTTAGTTCTAATATTGGATGATTTTTATTGTCTTTCCTTACGACTAGAACACTATGCAAAATCACTTGCCATTCAATTAATTGTAAAACTCATGATATAAATACTTGGGCCACCAATGTAAAACGCATATTGAAAGGAAAGATAACTGTACCTCTACCTCTCATCCAATTAAATTCCAAACTCGAAAATTGCATTCCAAACGTTGTGTAAAAATACAAAAAAAATTTGTGACATTTTCTTCTGACTGCTGCACTTGTGAGCATTAGTGACCCCGAGCATATAATCAAAACCTAATCAATACTGCACTCTGGAATTGCTACATGGACACAACACAGCACTGTGACTGCAAGTCGTTAGTCGTGCATAGACCCCCTTTAAACCCAACAGGAACACAGCTACGACTCGCTTTAGCAGCAACATTGCTACTTTTAAGATTGTACTAGTGTAGTTGAATAAGCTATAGCAATATATTACTTCCACCATTCTTAACCAATGCGAAACTCGTAGATTTTGTGTACTTTTGCAAATGGTCGGGGTTGTGCATTTCAACAAGTAAGTTCGATTTCGTTATTTCAGTTGGTCCTGTTCGTTACTTACCAAGAGAAAAAGTAACTACTGCAAAAATACACAAACGAGATACTAGGACGTGGGCCATCATGCTACAGGACTAACCCAAGAAAATAAACAACAAAATAAACAGGCGCCGAAAATTAATCAATTTTTAAGCCTGCAGCATAACGACCCATTCCACATTTGCAATGACGAATAACAAGACTGACACTTACATGACGCAGGAAGCCGACATACGCACACCGAAAAAAGCACGGGTATAAATACAAAAGGAGAGCAAGGATATAAACTAAAATATAGCCCGCCCAACATGGCGCAACAACAGTAAGAAGTTAAAATTACAATAAAATAATTATCAACATAAACCTGAAATTACATTAAAAAACTTAATATAATATTCATAAAACTCGACGTGTAGAAAATTAATTACTTATCTGAATTTGTTCATTTCAGATGTAGACAAGAAAAATAATTATGCACTAGTGTAGCACGCGGTTAGTTGGCTGCTCATACATGTGTGTCTCTTTAGTATGTAAGTCTATGACGAAGAAACGTGATGTTTACAATGCTCCCGATGTAAAATTGCAAATTAACACAAGTGGAATACTGGATAACAAGGTACGTAAGAGTTTCTATTGAAGTGAAATGTTCAAAACATAGCTGCGGAGAATATACAGACGTAAAAATAATGTCAATTTTTTTTTCAGTTGCTGATAATTAACATGTCCGAATTGTCTCGTGCATCGTCAAACTTGCCAGTCAAACAAACAGGTCGGATCAATCTCTTCCCGAAAACTGAACTAATGAATCGTGCTCCCCCCCCCCCCCCCCCCCCCCTAGGTTACATATCTGTATTCCACATATCGGGATGGATACAAAACGATTTTTTTCTAGATGGTTTGACCATTTTGTGAACTTCACAAAGCCTACAGAGCCAGATTCAGTAATTCTAGTTTTAGGACGGCCAATATTCCCACACTCGTAACACTTAAGTGATCGAGAAGGCTAGACTCAATAATGTGGCCATAATTTGCCTACCAGCCCATTACATGGCTAGAATGCAGCCATTGGATGTAGGATTCACGAAGCTGGTAAAGACCTACTATGTTCAAGAGGTTTCTAACTGGCTTCGCTATAACCAAGGGCATGTAGTGACTCACTGTCAAGTTACTGAGCTGTATAGACTGGCTAATCAGAAAGCTGCTACTATGCAAAATTCAATCAATGCTTTTCGAAAGACTGGCCAATTACCTTGCAACAGGGACACATTTTCTGATGCATATATTGCTATCAATGCAGGCATTGTGAGTGAAGACACTGTTATTCCCAGTTCATAAACATTTGTTGGACCACTTCAAGTGTAGCCACTTCCCACACTACAGCAGCAGCAAATAAGATTTATAAGGAGTGAAGAGGCACAACCATCATGTTCAAAGTCCACAACGCCTGGACAGAAAAGTCCCAGGGCACAAAAACAGCTCTGATAACATCTAGGCCTTAACGAAAGCATTTGAAAGAAAGTTTGCACAGTAAAAAGAAGCGAGAAAATGCAACCAGAAGAAATTATTTACTGAACCTTCAACAAAAAAGATGAAATCTAAACCCAAGAAACGGTGTTCGAGTTCATCCAATGACGATGAGTCTGGAGGTAAAATGCAGCTGACTGACTCCAGTGAGACGAGTGTTGGTGCAGAAGATGATGTGTGCTGTTTTGCACCGGACTATTCTCTGAGGACCGGAGATGAGAAAAAAGGGCACAGTGTTCAAAATGTTGCCGCTGGGCACACGAAGAGTACGGCGGGGATGATGCTTTCATTTGTCCTTTGTGCTAAAAAAATTTTAAGGAGTGAGACAAGCACAACACAGTGAATGTATTTGCATTGTTTGTATGGTAAAGATGGGACTTTATGTGTACGGTACTGATTTTTCAAAAAAGGAAGTGGTACTTACCTTTTTACATGCATTAAAAGTTAAAATAATCCCCTTTTTTTAAGAAAGTGGATAACATTAAGGTATATCTAATTTGGAACCCTTAATGAGAATTTAACTTTACAAAATTTATTACTTTTCTGATGGTAACAAATACTGAACTTCATTCTACTTAAACGGAATTTATCTAAGTTTTAAATTAAGTAATTTTGCCACAGAACTTCATTTACAAAAATTAAAAATTACACAGTATCAATTTAAATATGCATTTAATAAAATGTGTCTTATTTGGGTACTTGAAGTTACTTTTCTTATTACGATGGCGGCGAGACACAGCAGACGTGACAGCATTTAGGGAGAAGTGTTTTCGGTAAGAAGCAGTCAACTGAACCAGGAGGACCTAGAAGATCATCAAAATATGACAGGTAAGTACATTGCATTCTCTGCTTTTTCTTTTGTAGTATGTAGATAAATTTTAATGGATTTGTTAAGACACTACAGTAGGAGAGTCATGCTGCAACAATGAAACCGAGCAGGCGCCAGCAGCACAGTAAGAATCCATTGTAGTAACACAAAAGGTTACATGTTGCAGGGCTCGTAATGGTAATCGTCGTTTCTTTTCTTCATGAAAGTTACAGTATACTCTTTTAATTTGGAATGGTTTTGATGCGACCAGTTTTCTAACATTTGAATGAGTGGATTTCATTCTTGTTTTATTTTATACGTTTAATGGAGCTTCGCGGACTTATATTATTTCAGATCCATTTTCTTTTGTTCTTATTGAACCTAAATTATTTTCTATTTACACTTTTAAAAATTAACTTATGAATTTCCTGATATTCCTTGTAGTTTATTGCTTTCATTAATTTTATAATTTATCGAAAACACATTTTAAGAATTTCTCTAAAGGAACTTTGTTATTATTATTCTAACCTTAAAACACATTCAAGGTGGAACTGCGAGTGTTTTCCGATATTTAAATTTGTTTCCTGAAGCTTCTAGGTTTACTAAACCCTATCATTGATGGAGAAGCTTCTAAGGAGCCTGGAGTAGGGAGGGAGCATTACGGAGTAGAATATTAGTATTTCTTTAGACGAGTACAGACTACATGTAACCGGTTTCATTAGTAGTCATTTTAATCTCTAACGCCACTACTCCAACTCCATTTTCTCAGTGGAGTGGAGAAACCGTTACAAAGGTACAGCATAAACATCATACCAATACCCACGACCTCTAATAACCTACGACAACCTTACCCCTTTCACTATTTATATCCAGATAAATAACTTCATTTGGCCATGAAAATCCTCAGTTTTGCATATCACTCGTTCCGCAACACACACGTTTTGCCGCTCTATCAGTGTACCTGTACACTTTGTCAATAACAACAGTGCTACAAATTTTCTACCTTGGAAATATCAGACGAGGAAGGTGAAAAATAAGAAAACTTGCCCCCTGCATCACCAGAGTTTTGCTTTTATTTTGTTCCAAGTTCACCAGACGTAATTGTAATTAGCTGCCTATTTACTTCGTGTTGGTATACAGCGAATCATTTCGTTTGGTGTTCAATGGTCAGGATTAAAGCAGTGTGTTTCGTATGATGAAGTAGACACAATAGACCCCAAGTCTCGGTATTCCATATGTCGAGGAAACAAAGACTCGAATCATTCCAAAACCACTGCATATCTTCAACAGCGTACAAACAGTCATAACGCTAGAAGAAACCATTAAAAAGTACGATACACATACATACGAACAGTTCCTTTTCAAGGTACCTACACACGAGCAAAGAGCTTTAATGCAAATATCAGGTACGTTCATGACCAGTTACATTAAGACACTAATCAAAATGTGCAACACTGAAGCAACATCAAAAAATTAAATCACAGCATTATTATGACATAATAGCTTAACACTGGGCATATGATCACATGAACACAGAAATGCTTAAGTGGCTTGAAATTTTCTTCCAGAAAATTAAAATAGATCCTGTAACATTTTATACAGACTTTATACAGACTTCATACATATTCAAAGCTGTATGATGAAAAAAATCAACAGCTTCATAATACAAGGGCCAACAAATATAGGAAAAAGTGCATGATCACTTGGTTGCTTACACAATACTTGCGACCCACACATCTGACACGCGAATGCGATAACACGGGCTTCCAATTCAATCAACTTCCAAGTTCAACTTGTGCCCTCTACGAGAAACCTCTGATAAACTTAAACAACATTGGCACATGGAAGTTATTACTCGAGGGCACTCCTATCACCACTGATACAAAACATGTTGATAAGGAAATTATCGAACATCTGCCATTCTTCCTGATTACCAATGCACCCATCTGGAATTGGGTTGAAGCCAATGAGATACCGCCCTTGAAGTGTAGAACTCACACACACAACTTCAGCACTCAAATCGAACACCAAACACTTGACAGTGTTTCCATCTAAACCTCCTATTATCAAGTCTGTACATATATATACACACACATTCTGTATCACCTCGACATCATCCAATCAATCTCGGCGAAACAAAATAATATGATGTGAACTCGTCAGTCAAAAACCTAGCGAACATTCTCTTCGTTATTTTGCCGAAGCATATGATGAAATAGTTGCAGTAAAAACCAGATACAAAGTTGGTGACTTTTCAGATGGGTCCGAAGAGACCACATCATAGAGAACCAAGTCCAAATAATACACCACCACCTACACTTAACAGTTCATTCGAATCATCAGCCACACGCATCACGGGAGGAGCAGGAATGGGCCAATCCTACGAAACATTACTACAAGACGGGTATGGAAAACATATTCATCCTACTGCTACATCTTCTTTCCTACATACATTAGAACAGTATCTGGCACTTTTCCGATGGTTTATTGGTTCGACGCCGACTTCTCCTCAGATCAAAGTCCGAGAATTTTACCTTACAGAAATCTTGCTATTCGGCTAGATACAGACGAATATAAAGACAACATAACACCCTTCTATTAAACTTTCTTTGAAGAGAATGTGTCTAATACCCACTGTATTATACTCCATTCTGCAATGATGTCGATCACCATACAAGCTACCTTAACATATCTTTACACAAGGACAGACAAGTACCACTACATGGGATTTCGAAGGAAGTCAGAATCTCATTTTTGGTATTGGTGACCATTTGTATGCCGAAGTCGTGTACGCCAAAGTAAACCTTAAACCACCCTTCCTTAGATCAATTTACAATTTCATGTCATCGTACGACAAAGACATATGAAGAACTGACAATAGGTCATACAAAAGACTTTCATCTGCCGATACCACACGGAGGCAAACATTACGACAATAGCTTCACATCTAAAACAGTCCATCAGTTCTTAATACCTGTACGAACTGGTACTTCATTGCTCGAAAATGATTCTGAACTGTTCATTTATGTAATTTACTCGTGGTATGAACCAGTAGATATGATGATATTCATTAACAGACCAGTAATCATTATCGGCCCACAACAATTACCTAGTGAATCTCGATTAATACAATTCAAGTACCGACTCGAAATTCAAACTTCCATCAGCTACTCAATTTTTGGCCTTCCTTTCACAAAAAATTCAACACCATCTGCACGTTCACTCATCTGTTTAACAAAGTGTCAAGACCAGAAGAAAGATAAACAATTCAAAGACTTTTATCTTGGAATAGACCTTTCATCTTAATCATATACCTTTAATGAGGAACTAACTCCCTGCCTCGAGCTACGGCTTGAAAACGGGGCATTCGCAGGGCCATACGGGGCAGTTACGTATAGGGCTCAAGGATGAATTCCTATCCTTCTCTTTTCCACCAACTGTACCCAGTAACTCCACTACTCTCCTCCTCTGCACCTCACATATCTCTTACTACTTAACACCAGTCTAACGTAGTCTGTCCTACAGTTAGTCACCGATGAACCGTAGTGTGCCCTACGGTTTGTAACCGATGAACCGTAGTGTGCCCTACGGTTTGTAACCGATGAACCGTAGTGTGCCCTACGGTTTGTAACCGATGAACCGTAGTGTGCCCTACGGTTTGTAACCGATGAACCGTAGTGTGCCCTACGGTTTGTAACCGATGAACCGTAGTGTG
>PNEQ01044372.1:0-49297 GCA_003012365.1 Medauroidea extradentata | reverse complement strand
TATGGAAGGATAATCGAAAACACATTTCACGTATTTTCACCCCTTTAAATAAAGAATTTCGAAACGTCTTTGAGTCCTGTCATAGACATTTGTAAAAGTAACCAATTAAAGTTAAAATCACGACGATAGCCAATTGTGTTTCAAAGATATAGACGATTCATAAAAAACACATTTTGCCCCTTTTTACTGTCTGGGGGTCAAATTTCAAAAAAACCTAAAACAACTTTTTGGGTATTTACGTAAGCAATATTTTGAAGTGAATATCAACTCTCTATCTCGAAGGGTTCGATAGATATCGATAGTTGATTGGAGACACATTTAAGGTCTTTTCAGCCCCTTAAATGTCGTACTTCGAAAAATCCTTAAATTGGCTAATATGCATTTTTACGAGTGTCCTATTAAAGTAAAAATCACGATGATTGACCGTCTGGTTCG
The DNA here is from genome assembly GCA_003012365.1 of Medauroidea extradentata. Taxonomy (NCBI): domain Eukaryota; kingdom Metazoa; phylum Arthropoda; class Insecta; order Phasmatodea; family Phasmatidae; genus Medauroidea; species Medauroidea extradentata. Next base: position 48,862 of record PNEQ01044372.1, on the reverse strand, counting down.
AGCTCTATCGACGTCTCTTCGTAAACACATTTCACCCCTTTTCACCCCCTTAGAGGTCGAATTTCGAAAAACCCATTCTTAGTGCTCGCCTACGACCTGAAGGGAACCCCCACAAAAAATTTCACGATTCTAGGTCCAGTGGTTTGAGCTGCAGTTTGATATGTCAGTCAGTCAGTCAGTCAGTCAGTCAGTCAGTCAATCAGTCAGCTTTCATTTTTGTATATAGAAATAAAGATGAATCAAAAACAAAATTGTTCTGCAACTAAAGCACGCTCAGCAAAGCGGACTGGAAAAAGATGTTTGTATATATATATTTTAAAGATATACAGATAATATAGTAACACCATGCGTCGTTTTTTAGTTTAGCAGTGGTTTCAAAAATATTAATTTTAACGCAAATTAATATATATGTGGCAGTTTTAATATATCATAGGTTGCATCTGAATTTTTCTGTTGCATACACCAAATAGATTTTTAATTTTTTGCCCCTGAAGTAGCATAAATTTTGTTGTCAAAATATGCCAAAATTAAGCAAATTATTTTTTGCTAGCAAACGGTACATTATTTTGAAAAAAGCTCTGGCAAAATTGTTTATTGTATGACTGTACACAGTCTCAAATTTTTCAAAGCATTTGGTTAAAAAAATATTCTTGTTATTTTATTGTTTGAAATAAATGAAATATCATGGCCTTAATACGTAATTAAAAGTTAGTTACTCTTATCTATAATACATGCGGGCGAAGCTGCAAAGGGACATCTAATATCATTATAAAATATTAAATACTGACAAGTTCGTAAATCTCATGATTTGTTAGGAACCGATTCTTTTGTTGTTATTCGGAACAATCGGTAAAAATGAATTTTTCATTCTGTTGCCAAAATTATCTTTCGACAATTTAATTTATTAAAAAAAGTATACTAATTTGATTACAGCTGATTATTCATTGACTAGAGAAGTCTTACGGATTTCATTGAAACCCTTCTTCAATGGCTGGAATCCCAATTATTCGACAAGTCTTTCCTGTACTGCTAGTTTATAGAAACAATTGAACTCTTAATTTAGACACCGTTACATTACTTATTATAATATATTATATACGACAGGATTTAAAAAATACGGAAATATGACTTTTAAAACATTTACTCCCTCCACAAAAAACCCCTAGTACTGTACACTCCGTTAAAAATTATTGGCGACACTGCGGTTTAATTGAAAGTTCGAATCTCACTACGTATGTTAGTTCTAAACAACTTAATATATGAGAAAGGAACAGTAATAGTTTCAAAATGTGTACAGGCCAGTTAGACCTACTCGAAAACTCTTATAACTGTAATGTCAAAATCCAAAACAAAAGAACTAGATTTCAGTATATCATTAAAAGTTTGCGGAAGTGATGAATATGCTAGCTAAAGTTGTAGAACGTACGTAATTGTCAAAACGTTAAGAATAATTTATTATTACCTAGATTTAACGTCTCGTTAAGTTTATCAAATAAAGTTCGACAAATACAAACAATTAAGCATGAGGAGGAAACTAAGTAGCTCAACTCATGAGAAGGTTGCTTAGAAAGATAAATTAACTAGTCTTTATATAGTACGAAAATTACGGAATCCCGGAAACCAAAATCTGCAGGGAAAAATCCTAAGTATTGTGTATGCTGATAAGGGGTCTATAGAAATATGGCTGTAGTTTGGAATCACGTGTTCCTGTATAAGATACTAAACAGTATTTTTTCACTTGCAGTGTTCAATAACGTTATTATTTATGCTGGAATCATAATAGCACGAATTACGCGACGCGATCGCCACCCCGCGAACTCCGGTACGCGTAAAACAAAAGGTGTCAGCCAATCAGTGCTGTGGTTTCTGTTACGTCAGCGTGACAAAAATGGCAGACGCGACGCAAATTTCGAATAGGAAGCAGGCTGTATCAGTTTTATTCTCTTCGTTTGTTTTGATATGTTGGTGAAACTGGTGTGATATTTTTGTTTGTTATTATAAGTTTATCATAACCTTTTGAATCAGCTCTGTATTTATGACTATATTCACACGTGAGAATGCCAGAAGCATGTTATAAATAAACCGAAAAATAATAACATTTTATACTTTATGGCTGTCGTACCAGAGGTTAGTACGTAGTGGCAAGGAACTATTTATATGTAGTATTATTTTTAGAGTTTGTCGAAACTGTACCCGCCTTATAGTAAGTTGATACTTTTAGAAACGAACTGTTGAAAAATTTTGCTATGCATACTTCCGTTATTACCATAAAACTACGTAAGCAAATGGACAAACAATAAGGTGAGATAAATAAATAAATATACTTTCTATTGTCACGCGTCCGTGTATGAAAGTTGGTCGTAGTAATTATTTTAAAAGTGAGTTAAACACGCCTGTTACACGATAGTTGGAAGATGGTTAGATTGACATTGATGTCGTGGAAGTAGTTCTTTTGTATATTATGAACAGCGAATAAAACTTTGAAAGACGTTTAATATAATATGAACATAGTGTGTTAATTTTCAGGAAATGAAATAAAAGTATATTTTCACATTTAAAATATACTGTATTACAATATTTTTGAGGTGACGTAGTTAGAGGCGACGATTGAACATTGTACGTCAGCTTACAATGCAGCCGTCAGCCTGGCATTGATATTGTTGACGATTGGCGGAAGGAAATGTACTTGGTGTGAAAACAGATCCAAGCTAGAGCAGGGCTTCCAGACAGTATCAAGTTACCGTACGGCAGATATAATGATTGCATTAACAGGAATTTTAAGCGTGTCATCGCTCCGTTTCGCGTCGCGTCTGTCACACGGTTGTGATTCCAGCATGAGGTTAAAATACCCCCAGACACAAATCAAGAACAGTGAGTTGCGTTTATAAAATAAACATTCGTCGTGCGCCAGCAAAAAATACGGCACTGCGATGAAGTAGCGCCGTAGAAGGGTCTTAGAATAATCCTATACAGGAATCATGTCCCGCGCAATATAACCAGCACTTTACCAATTTTACTTCACTGTCGCCGTAATAGAGCTAGTTTATATTTACCCTACCTTCATTGGTTCATATTTTTCCAAGTTTGTTTTAATACTCATTGAAGACTAGTTCCTACGCTATTTTTATGTATGGGTGCCTTCTCACTTGGCTGTCACATGAATCGTCAACACGGCTAGTATGCATAGATTCTGAACATTTCATTACATCCATCTGGAACCTAATGAAGCACGATGAACACACATTCGCTTCGTTATCAGACAAATAGTATCCGTTAAAATATCCAGAATTAACAATGTAGTAAAAATTAAAAAAAAATAAAGGCAAAAAGAATATATGTGAACTCCACATCTGTGCCGCGATATGCGTGCCTAATGTTATATCCTCCAGTGACGTATATAGAGGAACTAACTTAGAGAACGTTCGTATAGGAACCCTGGTCGCTGTGTTACATTAAATGCACGCGAAGTCGTGAGATGATACATTTGAATTTCGGTGATCATATTACGGTAAAAGCAAGATGTCGAGCGAACTGCTGGAATACTGAATCGTCGATGAAATCTGAACTAGTCATCATAATTCGATGAGACGTTTTTGTCGAGTGGATATATTAAGGGCGCAGTCTACCGCGATTTTCATCACCAAATATTTTATATTTTTTATTTGTACCAGTTTTTTCTTATTTTAGTCACAAAATGTGACTAAATTTGGCTCTTATGAAATTTTTTTATCTCATAGTTTTCGCGTAATGGCTAGCTAAAGTCATATTTTGCATATTTCAGTTTTAACGACTACAGTAAAACCAACTGATATACCAAACTCAAAAAAAAAAAAAATCACAGTGAATAAAGACATTGCAGGCTACAATGCAATGCTCATAAAAATAAAGAATAAAAACTATTTGTATTAAAAAAATGCTTAAACTGAAATAAAAAATTAAATATTCAATTGTGTGTATATATATATATATATATATATATATATATATATATATATATATATATATATATATATATACACACATACTAATACGCTCGATATAGAAGTCCCATCGAATTACGATGAATAGCTGAGATTTTATCGACGGTTGCGTATGCCAGTTGTTCGCTCGACATCTTACCTATCCATATCCCTTAAAGGTATGCATATTTTAGGGGAAAGGGTTAATTTATTGAACTGATGGAATCGTTGCGGTCGTTGGAAAATTCTGAATGAAAATGGACCTTGTCGGAATTGAAGGCTTTTTACTAGCAACAGGTTCGAAACTCTACAGAAAAATGAAAGCAAGTAGTTTAACATTACATTTTCCACAACATAAGATAAACGAACGAGCACATATTTCTTCACGAAAAGGGCTTTAGAAGCTAAGGTTTATATCGACATCCGTTGTAAACTGCACATCTGGACTTGAGAATTCAGACACTGGGTAACTTAACGAGTAGAAATGGGTAGTCTCGACGCTTCTAGTTTATTCGGGCAGAGAAGATATTCTGCATGCGGAAAAAACCGATGAATCCGTAGGTTCTGCATAGATGACTCCGTTATGATATTGGATGTCATCAGACAGCACACGTGACGTGAGCTTTCTGAGCACTCAGATGAAACACGATGACCAACTGCAGCTTCTGCCATGTTTATCTCTTGGGAAAATTTGGATCGAACCGACTGGGAATCGAATACGAATCATCACAGTGGAAGGCGATCTATCGAAGTAATTGAGAAAACTGTTACTAGTCTTAAAAATGCAAGGTGTTCGTGGAATACTGTATAAAACTCTAAGCCCTCATGACCCGCCATGTTCTTCTTCTGTTGTTTACAGGACTTCTTAGCTTACTTTACAAATATATTTATTTCAAATCATAGTTTTTATGATGAAAAAAACTTATCCATGTTTCCTGGTTTTAAAATAATATAATAAAATGGTTGACAAGAATATATGTGCTAAATATACTTACAGCCAGACATGTTGTAAGTTTCTTTACATCTCTTGACAAAATCACCACCGAAAGTATCGTTCTGGAATGAAAAATAATAATTTGTGAATTGGATTCGAAAGTATCACCATGCTTATACTCACGTTTAAAGTAAACATGATTCTTCGCATAGAAGCATATTTCATGGTATACATTGCGTAACTGACTTTTATAAAAATGTTTATTCCTTTGGTGAAAATATTACTAGGTTTATAATTTTTGTAAAAAGGAAAGTTATTAGTCATTTTGGAAATCCACGACTGTGAACTTCGTTGTTAGTTAAACTACCATGTTTTAATTTCGTGCTCTTTGTTGGATGTTATTGTTTCCTACCTCTTTTTAGGCTGGCCAAACTAGGTGGAATAAGTATTTTGTCACAATCTGCTGAATATTTTACTTCATTGCATATTAATTTATACACGTTTTATATTTCAATGTGAAATAAGTTTCTTATCTACCGCATATTAATAACATTATTGTTAACTCTGTTTTAGATATAGTATGCAGATTTTCATACTAGTGCATCTATGTTTTTTATTCTCATAAACGTTTATCGCTTTTCATTAATCAATTAACATATGCGTAAGAGCAAATTACTGTTTCTTCTTAAACAACAACCCCTCCATATATTTGAATTCAAGTAGTCGTTTAAGTCATTTAAGTTTTTCTTATTACGTGATACTAGCAAAACTCAGTTGATAAAAAACAGTTTGTAACAGTTAAATTATTTAAATCAGTGCGAAGTTAAAACATATGTATGGGTTTTATATTATTATGTTTTTATCATCACTTTTATTCTGTAAACTAATGGTAAAATTAATGAACCAGAAGGAAATGTGTGATACAAGACTCGACCTCAGCCATCTTCTCATCGCAAGCTGGTGTTAAGAAACTATCCAAACACTGTGAAGTAAAGTTAGCTCATCCTTGTTACTACATAATTTTGCTTTATGAATTTCCATTTCACGGTTTGGCTTATATGTTAAAAAATTTAACGCTATTCTAAAGAACCATTAATAATTTGCGGCTGGACTTTAATAGATAAATTAAGTGTGATACAAATATCCTTATAATGTAGTATGTGAAATAGCATCAAAAACCTACGTTATGGGGAAACATTTTCATACAATTTGTTACTTCCTGAATTCAATATATGAGAAAACACGTACTATTGGCGGACCAGTCGTAAAAAAAACTGTTAATTCTCCGTGCAACTTGGTACGACTGTTTACCAAAAAAAAAAAAATACTACGGAAGGGGTAGGAGTCTAAATGGTACAATACCTGTGGCGAAAAATACGAACGTGGCAATCTATGTGTAGCTCAAGAAATGACTTGTGAAGAGCCATGAACTTTATTAAGATTTTTACTTGTACAAAGCATTTTTTGGTAGCCAGATTTCAATATTATTAATGTAAAAATGAATATAAACAAAGAAATTTTCAACACGTGACCACGGGATACGTAAGTTAAAATAATATTGGAAGAACAAGCATAGTAGCTTTAATATTAGCATTAATATTTTAGACAAAAATTATGTTTATCATATAATAATTCACTAGGAACGTTAAAAAATATGTTGAAACTAGTTTAAATAGTTTCTCTTTTTTATGCGTGCAGAAGGTTTTGTGTGTCTCTTCCATCCAGTAGGCTCCCCAGCTTCATATTGTTATGACTGATGCAGTACACCTTGATCAAACAAAAGTATGAGGCAGCAAACAGGCCGCCTGAGTACTCAATTTCATATACTTTACTAACCAGGCTAAGGATTTATAAATATAAAACACAGGATGCAATGTGATAGGACAATACCCCACTCCTACAGTCCTAAACGAGGATACGGGGTGATGTAGAGGCATGCGACGCTATAGACGGGGTGTGTCTGCTCTATATCAACGCCTGGGTCATTTCGCTACCAGGATGCACAATGAGTCACAGACCTCACGATGTTACGATTGCCGTGCCGTAATAAAACACCAGACCTCGGCAACATGATTAAGGTGGGACTGTCGACTTAACAATCCCGTGGATATTTAACTTTATATATTTTGCCTCCTTCCACGATTAGTGTATTTGAATTGTATTTTACAATGCAATATAAATCAATATTCTGAAGAAAATATGCTCCTAACACCAACTTACACAAGTTTAATAGTATTTCAGCCCTTAAGACGTAGTAACTTGATAACCCTCATATTAGCTTTGTACAGGGCTAAGCGTTTAGTAACCTACATGTATGTTTAATTAATAAAATCAAAACAATCAAGACTTTACGATGATACAGGTACTACAAATAAATTTGCTCAGAAGAACGGGCCAAGATATGTCGCCTTAGCTTTACTACTCAGGGAAACTGAAAGGGAGGTTTGGCTACGGACTTCCCGATGAAAAACCTCCTAATAACAAGGAAACATGAGTTGGAATAAAAGACAGCCGTTTTGGATACCAAAAGAAGTTATTTCTGTTGTCGGATTTTTGAGGATTGATTCATATTGATTGTGTTAAAGTAGTTCAACATTCTTATTTCAGAAGGTTTTTAAGGCAAAAATTATTAAAAATATTAAATCAATACAGTTTGTGAACATGTATACAGTAGAGGCGAAGAAGCTGACTTCTTTCACGTCCTTGGATATGGCACTAAATGCGACAGTTGAATTAGAGAGGTTTGAGGACGTCTGAACTGATGTATGATGGTGAAGGAAAATAAAGTAAAACTAAGAGTACATCCGGTCGACCAAATCAGAGTCGGAATTTTAGGGTCTTCAGAAAGGAAACCTATGACTGAATTTAGTTTCTTGGACATACTCCATGACTATTAACGAAAACCATAAATAAGAAGAGTATGCTTTAGTCAGCAAGATACATAGACAACATGAAGTTTCAAAATGTAATTGGGTCAAATAAAACAAGGGACAAACAGGTAATAAATGAAAATTAAAACAAATAAAAAAAATAAAAAACCAAGTAACATGCAACACAACGATGAGACGAAACAAAAAACACAGTAGATATCAGACACGAACAGACAACTGAACAATGAAATTTCGGCAATACAACTTGAAATACAGTCCATCATTAGTACAAAATATTTTAATTGCATATATCAGTCCATCACGAATCTTGTCCAGAAAAAATCTGTTAGGTGCAAAGAAAGGCAAAAAGATAAATTTTCCAAGCTGACCAGTACCATGAACACAAAAACCCACTCCGCACCAAAAAGTATTAACACAGTCATTAATTAATTCATCCTCAAGAAACTTGTCTAACTGCGAGGGAAGTGTTTTGCAAAAAGGTCTCAAATTCTGCATTGCTCCACGACACATTCCAGCACTTGACATAGTTTCATCTGTCGAGAGCGCAATATACAAACTCCCTGCTGCTAAACAGGACGAATTTCGCTGGACTGTGCGCAGAGCGATTACCTCGGCTGGCTCACCAAAACAAAATATCTTTTCCGATGAACTCAAAGCCATCAAAACTCTGAAATCCGACCCTGACATTGTAATCCTTCTGGCAGACAAGGGTCGGTGCTACTGTGGTACTAGATAAATCAGACTATGACAAAAAAAATCACAGATCTGATCACCACTGAATAATATACACATCTTGAAAAAGATCCCACAGCCAGCATAGAGCGAAAAGTGTATCTAACTTTGAAAAAACATCAAAGCCAGATCCCTGATAAAACAAGATCAGAGCTGACACCACACAGCAGTAGATCACCCCATATACAGGGTCTTCCAAAAATCCATAAACCCGACATGCCTCTGCGCCCGATCATCAGCTGCTGCAATATTCCATGCCCAAAACTATCAAAATATCTCCTGAAAATTGTTGAACCCCTCGCAGGCCAGACACCAACCTTTGTCAAAGACTCTAGTCATTTTATATCCATAGCCAAAACTTTGAAAGTAGAAAACACTGGCGCCCTAGTGAGTTTCGATGTCCAAAGCCTTTTCACCAATGTACCTGTGGCTGAAACTCTCAGCATTGTCAAGGCCAAGTTGGAAGCTGACCCAACTGTAAAGGACAGAACGGCTATACCAATTCCATCCATCAGGGAAATTATTACCCTTTGTGTCACCACGACAGATTTCCAGTTTAATGACAGTTTCTACAAACAAACAGACGGCATGGCAATGGACTCTTCACTTTCACCATTCATGCGAATATATTCATGGAAAAATTTGAGCAGGAAGCACTTAGCAAGAGCAATACCCCTCCTAAAATCTGGCTTCGTTACATGGTCGACACTTTAACTATCTGGCAACATGGACCTGAAACCCTGGAGGAATTTGTGAACTTTCTAAACTCATTGAGGCCATCAATCAAGTTCACTTATGAAAAAGAAACCAATGGCAGCATTCCTTCTCTGGAAGTACTAGTTAGCAGGGAAAGCAGCAGTCTGGAAACTAAAGTATACTGGAAACCTACACATACAGGCAAATACTTACATTTTGCATCCAACCACCCTTAAAGCACAAAAACTGGCATGATTCGCACACTAGCCAACCGAACTCAGATTATTTGTTCCAACAAGAAATCTGTACTGACAGAACACAAACAAATAAAAAAAAAGAACTCGCAGCCAATGATTACCCGGCAAACACCATCAAGCAGCACATGAAACCTAACAGAACACTGAAGCCTACAGAAACCGAAAAACCAGCAGGAACCCTAGTTATTCCGTATGTTAGAGGCCTTTCGGAAAAAAATAAGACGTCTGGGTAACAAATACGAACTTCAAACAGCATTCCGATCCAAATCTACTATTAAAAGTATGGTCACCAGGGTGAAACCAGCCACTGAAAATCTGCAAACTCACAACTGTGTATATCAGATACCCTGCGAATGTGGCCATATGTATATTGGAGAAACTGGCAGAGCTCTATCAATCCGAATCAAAGAACATAAAAACAATTGCAAGAAACGCGAAACCCAAAAATCTAGACTGGCCGAACATGCATGAGAAAATAGCCACAAAATTCTTTGGGAAGACTCAAAACCACTTACACAGGAAACTGACAAAATTTAAAGAAAAATCAAAGAATCAGCCTTTATTATTAGCAATAGCAATATTTTCAGTCAACAGACTATTGGATTAGAAAATATGTGGACCCCATTGATTAAGAGAGAAACAACTTTACAGCACAAAACAAAAACACACACTCAACCCATCGCAACCAATCAGAGTCAATATATGTTGCGCGACCAATCAGGAGACAGCTCATCTCCCATTGGCTGAGCAGGGTAAGTGGGCTTATCCTGTATAAACCCATGGTTTTCCAGTCTCCTCATCTGTCGCACTCGTGTTCCTGAACCCTGTGTGTCTACTGATGACGGGAACACATCGTAACACTGTCTGTCTGGAAAACTACTGTGTTTTGATTCGTCTCATCGTTGCGTCGTTTGTCTTTTCTGTTTGTGTCTGATATCTGTTGTGGTTTGTTTCGTCTCTTCGGTGTGTCATTTTGTTATTTTTCTGTTCGATATCTACTGTGTTTTTTGTTTCGTCTCATCGTTGTGTCGCACGTTACTTGGTTTTTGATTTTTATTTGTTATTATTTTCATTTATTATCTGTTTGTTCCTTGTTTTATTTGACCCGATTCCATTTTGGAATTTCATGTGGTGAATGTATCTTGCTGACTACAGCATAATCTGTTTATTTATGGTTTTCTATTATTTGTTTAGTTTTCGTTGACAGTCATTCATTTGCAATGGATAATGTCCAAGAAACTAAATCCAGTCATGAACTCCCATTGCACAGTTCTTTTAAAGATATAGGGAACCTGTAGGTTGTTGAACTTTTCTCTAAAAGAAAGTAAAGTTCGTTAAGTAAACGTCATTTAACGGAGTGCGTGTTACTATGTTCACGAATTTCTTCAAAATGTTCAGGCTTTCTTTGTACCTGAACGATACAGGAGCTCAGTAGTCCAGCAATAACTAGGGAAAGTTCCTATAGGCTTCGTCAGTCAACCACAGAACTATGAGTACTGCTTTACAGGCGTCGTAGATTACCAACAAAAATGCGAGAACAGCATAACAACTTCGTGGTTTTACTTTAGTGATGGGATGGTATCTGTTCAGGGAAAATGTGTGTGCGACACATTAGGCGACGTTTCCCGTGAAATGTTAAGACCCATTTTACGAAGACTAGCCACGACAGAAAGCTTTGAACTTCACGTTTTACTCAGATACTTTCTGAGTTACACTGGTATGAACCTACAAAAATTTTATAAAATAATTTATCTTTTGCATTTTAGAATTTACGTTCTCATTTTTTTCTTCGCCGTGACAAACATAACACAATGATAGACTGACCAACCAACGCTGTGTACATTGCTTTCCAGCAGTAATTTTTAAACAATAAGTACTTAGTTTATGACTTCCTGAACATGTGTCTACTTACACTTTCCGCTGTTACAATACCCAAGATTATAACAGAGCACAACCATAAGCTGAACAACACAGACATTGAGTAGTTTTATTGACACTTAACTATATATAAGTACAGACAGAAAACTGCAAAATTTCTAATGGTCACTTGTGTTTATATAGGTCACAGCAAAACTTCACCTGTCATGACTGGAGTTAGATCAAGGCCTTGCAATTAATGCTCATTGGTGCATTCAGAACACAATGCTATTGTAGACTGTAAGGTTACTGAGGAAGTAGCTATGATTTAAAATGTGTGAATAAATAGGAAATGCTTGTTTCCTGTTGTCAGATGCTGTGGTTTTTAGAGCCACGAAATATAAAGTACAGCACACGAAAACCACAATTTGCTGTGCATATAAATACAAATTACATTTCTTCATGCGAACTTTGCCTAGGAAGAGAAATATTTATTTCCCGCCAATCGTACAGTAAATTAGCAGACAAGTGTCTTAGTTGGTGATATGTTACAATCCTGATAAAGAAATGCATGTAAAATATATATGTATCACTTGGTAATTTTTCTTGTACACACATAATTTTGTGTTATATCTGGTAAATGTGACCTTGATTAATGTGTAAATTTTGCAATCGAAAAGATTCCATGTATAAAATTAAGCAACGTTTTTATTTCAGGGTGTTTAGATCTAGGTGGTAATGTAACATTATTTAAGTTTTTATTTTACACCAGGATTATTAGCCTACTTTCTGAAGGTAAAAGTAGGCTTATGAAATCGCCGTCATGTATACGTGTGTGTACGTGTATGCGTGTGATCCGCTAGCCCGTAGACTAAATTTTTTCAAACTTGGTACTCGTATATTTCCAAAATTGTGGTTCTTTTGCATTTTTAACTACACGAGATATCTAAGGTACTATTTTTTCTTTAAGTATTAACAAACATGGTACACACTTAGTGCTTAGTAAGTTGACTTGACTTTAATTTTTTTCTTGATGTGTTAGTATTTTCGACTGTTATTTGAACATTTTTAGATCCTACGAGATATCTAAGGTATAATTTTTCAGAATTTCACAAAATTCAGTACACGTTTAGTACTCAATAGGTGGCACAACTTTGATGAATTTTGTGTATGCAGTGTTGTTAGAACTATGCAATATTTTATATATTTTCACTCATGTTGCCTGGAATATATACGATTTTATTGAGTGTAGTGATTATTATTTATTTTTATTCAAGTGGTGGTGATTATTCTCTGTTTGCCTTTTATAAGGTAGATTACCTGTCTAAGAAATTATTGAGACGTATCTCACAGGTATATAGATTTAGACTACGGTAGCATTATTATTTTAGCAGTATTGGCTCGCATATGACACATTATTACTATTGAAAGTTGAGAGGCTAATATTACATTGTTGTTAGTATTTAATTATTACGATGAATAATAAACTATTTATGGCTACGTACGTTTTAAAATAACTAGCTTAGATAAATTATAAACATTGAAAGGTTTTACATTCTGTAATCTGAGTAAAAAAACTGTTTGCGCAGCAAGGTCGATAATATCCGCGCTAAGTTATGAAAAAGAACATTATTGTGAAAAATTCTGTGAATCTGGTTAGTTAAGAAATGTGAACTCAATTAAAATAAGTTTCCTTAAGTAAGTGATTAGAAATAAATTATAACAAATACTCCAATGTAACGAAATGCTTGTGCACGACAAAAAAAAAGCTTAAGGTTTCCAATCCTTCAAAAATATTTATTAATTGATGTAGTCGTATTATGAACAATTTTTGTTAATTATGTTTGTATAAACTTATGATCAAGAATAACTTATTCTAGAACAATGCTGATCATGACTTGTTTTTGAATTAACAAACAAATTGACGTTGTATTACCGTCTCCACAATTACGTCAGGATTTACAGTTTCATTATATACTGTATTATTTTTACTGGACATAATGCTTTACTCATTTTAGAGACGAGTTTACATCCTAACTTTGTGTTTTACTTAGTATTCAAAATACAATAATTTATCATTTTTGATTACAATTTTTAACAGTGAATTTTATATATGCATGTTTGTATGTATGTAATATATAAAGTACCCATTGTTTGTAATTTAAATTTAATCCTTGATTTTAAATACTTATTAACATAAAAATATTAACGTACTCTTGTTAGTTACGTATGCTTACGTTCATATAAAATAAATACATGGGTAAACACATAAGGCTTGTCTGAGTAACACTACTAAATTCCGGTAGGTTTTCCTAACGAAATTCTGCGGACCGAGTGAAGTAATACAATATACAACTTAAGAAGACATTGTGCAAAATATTGCACAGTTCCCCGTAAAAATATTTTGAATGATTTTAGCTTGTTTTCATAACAAAATTTGTAATAATTTGAATGCAAATAACTAAAAAAATTACGTTCTTTATTGTTACGAATAACATTGGGGGAAATTTACGTATATTTGTGTCAAAACAAAGTAGCAATCTTTCAATATCAATATTAGATCCCATTCATAAAGATATTTAACCACTGTAAAATATCAGGCACCTTAAGACAGCCACACCCTCCTAAATTACACTGTTTTAAATGTAATACACCTAAGAATATGAGGAACTATTTAATTATGTTATGTAGAATAGAGCTCTTATATCTGCGAAAGTTCTGTTAGTAATATTAGAAATATCGTCCTCTATCAGTGGCGCTGCAAAAGTTTTGAAAGAAGGGGATTCTATGTAGAACTGGGACTGTGTAAATATTTGGTAAATAAATATATAAATAAATCGTACTCTATAAACTGGAAATCGCGAATGTTTACAGTTTCTCAGTGATTTTATACAGATTAAAACGGCCGAATTTTCTTCAACTAGGTGGTTTCTCAATGAATTAATTATATACATTCAAATCGCTGAAACTGCTTTAACGGGAATTAGTAAAAAACTACAGATTGCTTCAGCGAGAAAGACTCACAGTTTGAACAAAATATTTCCGCTGATTGAATTGACTGAATTTTTTTTACCTAGATGTCCAAAAAGAGTGTAACTTTACTTTAAATGTAACAATAGATTTTTAAAATTATGCCGCAATATCAATAAAAGCATGTGAAAAAAAATAGGGAATTCCTGAGGAAATCGCACCCAATACCTTTGGTACATAATCCAAACAATTTTTTTTTTTTTTAATGTTTTGTGCAGTTGAAAAGCATTCACCTCGCCACTGCATCAAACATCCCACCTTTTCAGTTGAATAATTTGAGTAACCCCGAGTAAAGTTGTGAGGCAATTCTGGTGAGACGATTTTTGAGAGATAGCAAGCCTGCTGTGGAAACGCAAGTACACTGTTTATTACAAAAAGACTAAACCTACATAAAATTGAATCGGGAATTTGCAAAAGGGATCAAGTCCACTTTTTGAGCAAATTCAGGTTATACGAGATTCCGACTCTCCAAAGTATCCTCTTGGCTGTCAGCAACAAAAGGAACCAAATACTATACATGAAATACGTTAAACAAGCTAGTAAATATATGTGGAAATTGCAAAAGGTGCCAAGTCTAGGACTTGTGACTGTTTGTTAAAGATACCAAGTCATGGACTTGGTATCTTTTGTTCAAGACAAATTATATGGGCATTACAAGGCCATTTTGAGCCTCTATTTTAAAGAGTTTTGTTACTTTTCGAATATTGAATACTGCTATCAAATCCTAGGATAGTTGAGACCTGTTGTAGAGCCAACAAACAAAGCCTACAGAAATGAAACTGTACCAATAAAAAAATGAAAACTTGAAGGCATTCTAAAATGCTTGTGTTATGTTGCAACTCATGACAAAGCGGTCACATTCTACGACAATATACTACATTTGCCTGCCATGACCAATAGCCATATCGATGAATATGACAATGGTGTGCTATTTTTTATGACTTATATTATTGTCATTGAAGAATATGTTTCCATGTTGTTTGATAGATTTTTCACTAGCATATACGAAGGTTCCAATAATATACACAATTGACATGTTTTCTATGATAGCGAAATACATAGCGTTGCTTTATTGGTATAAGGTATCGGGTGGTGTTGTGTTTGCAAAACATGTTTACATGTAACGTATCATTAGTCTGTTACTGGAATATACAACATTGCACTAATATATACTTAAGACATTATGCTTTATGTGCCATTATTATAATTAACGTTATTTCATTTGCAAAAGATACGAAGTCAACTAACTTTATTAATTTACAAATAATAAAAGACAAAATAATTTCTGTGCGAATTATGTTTCATATTATTCCACGCACACTATGCTTTCGGGTTATCCATTACTGATAACATGTTTCATTCCCAGATCCACAATGATAATTTTTTTTGTTGTTTACCGAAAATCTACTCACTTGGACTTGGTCCCTTTTGCAAATTCTTGATTGAATTGTTGAAATTACATTTTAGTAAAATTTTGGTTCTAAATTGCAGATTAAAATATTAGAATTTGTACTGGTTAAATAGTGAAATATACTTAAAATTCAATCTGTTACCCAACGTGTTGAGAATACGTTATGTTTTTTATGCAAAATAAAAATCCTGATTATATGCTTGTTACTGTTGGATATTTTAATATTGACATCGGTTCTGGTAATAAGGATGACCATAAACATTACAATATGTTTCCGGCTCGTCTGAGGTTTATTGTACTTATTCTGAACCCATTAGAGGTTTGAAATGTTTAGATCATATCGCTAGAAATTCGCGTCAAGTTGACTATAATGTTCATGTTGAGTTTGTTATGTCGACCATAGGGCTGGTAGCATGAATTTTAACATATTGTTTCAAACTTTTAACTGTAAAATCAATAAAAATACACATTTTAACAAAATAATGTTTAACCCCAACACCACTGAAATTTTGTATCTAATGTTCAATGCAGATTTTGTTGTTTCTGTAAATGATAACTGTGATGTGTTTACTAAATTTTTAAATATTTTTTAAGAATTTATGTATGTTGCATTCCAGTAAAAAAAAAATCTTGCACTTTTGATAAGGAAAAAAAAAAAAAAAGAAAACAAATCGAACGAAAGTCGGTTTACTAATGAGTGGCACAGCATGAGGAAAATTTGATGACTCTGTATGATCTATACAAATGTCAAAATCTGGTTGAAGATAAGGATACATATACAATATACATGTACAGAACTTTGTTTGTGGTGAAGTTAAGGATTACGTCTTCTCTTACACTTAAACACATCTGTACAAATAAAACATACCTGTCTTTGGAACATAAGTAAAACTATAACTACAATTAACACCGTAAAGAATGAAAATAGTTATGTATATATTTAGGCTTTATTACACATTAAAGAATTTAACTATCTCAAAATCATAAGTAGGAAACTGTTTTAACATCCATACCACATTTAAAGCATAGAGGTATAAACAATATTACACCCAAGACATTCACCCCACCTGTAAAGTGATAAAGTCTGTCAGGTAGGAAGGTGGACTCTGACTCGTCTACTTTTCTTCACCAGTCTTTCACTCGGAATAGTGTTAGGATCTTGTGAATTTTTGTGTATCTCTTGCACATCAGGTTTCTGAGTGTCATAATGAGGTATGTGTTTAGATGTACCTTCTTCTCTAAAATCTTGACCTCTATTATTTTTTTTGTATTGGGGCTATTCTGACTATCTCGACCTTCAGTACTAGTTAGGGTATTATCAGTTTCTTCGTATTGATCTACTGGACTTGTTTATATTTGACTAGTTTTTTCCTCTCTTTCTAAAGCTGTTCCATTTGGTGTCGTTTCTCTGCCATCTGACAGGCGAACATGTGAATATTCAGGGTTTTCTTCCAATAACAGGATTTATTCTACTATAAGATCATATTAGGACTGACGGACAGGACACATCATAAGAACGGGCCCGGGTTTCATAAGCCACGAAGGAACTGAAGTTCCAAAAGTTGATCTCCTTGAAAAATCAAACGCTAGCTAGGCATGGAATTGGTTTCCGTAAAGAGAAGCGATCGAACTGATCCTAAAGCTTCTTGGCAAAATACTTCCCATTTTTAAATATGCAGTTCTCTGCCTAGAAGAGCCAATTCTATTGTCTTACAGGGGCTGCAGTGGCCGAATGGTCAGACCTTTTCCGTTCATCAATGTGATCCTAGTTCGATTCCCGGCTGGGTCGTTACCCGTATTTTTGCATGTGGTAATCGTGCCG
This sequence comes from Medauroidea extradentata, assembly GCA_003012365.1. NCBI lineage: Eukaryota > Metazoa > Arthropoda > Insecta > Phasmatodea > Phasmatidae > Medauroidea > Medauroidea extradentata. Next base: position 31,273 of record PNEQ01044372.1, on the reverse strand, counting down.
GACGATGCCATTGGTCGGCGGGATTTCTCGTTTTCATTCCGGCACTGCTCCATTCTCACTTCATGTCACCCCTCACCAGCGCTTAAGATCTCGCTGTTAAGCGCTGACCGATATGTTCTGACTCAATCTATTGTCTTCCAAATAATTCCCACATGCCCTTTCTCCTAGGTCATTCCTTTAAAGAAATACTTGAGTTCTTGGGGCATTAAACTATAACCTCGATCCATGTGAATGTATGATGGAATGCGTTATAGTGAAAATAATTCTTTGAGTTTAGATATCACAGTTCTAGCTGTCATGTATGGGCAAAGGTAAGCAAATGGAAATCTGGAATATTCATCAACAATAACTAAAAGAAAGTGATTTCTTGACGATGATGGAAAAGGCCCTTTGAAGTCCATATCAAGTCTTTAGAAGGGCTGTGTTGCCTTTAATATCTGCCCAAAATTTTCTGGAAATCAAGGCTTAACTCGAGCACAAACACGACTTGTTGAAATGACCGTAAGAATTTCCTCCAATGAGAATGTTAAGTTCTGGCCTCTTACCCATTGGTAACGCCTCGTCACACCTGGATGGCAAAGGTTTTTATTACGCATTCTCAGCGAAGATAGTGTATTTATTGCCTATTGAACCGCTTATCCGAGATAGAGCATCAGCTGCATTGTTCTCTCTTTCAGGTCGATACAAGTTCTCATAATTTTAACTAGAAAGTTCTAGGCTCCACCTCATGACAGTTTCATTTTTAATTTTTTTAGGATTGTCATTACTAAGCATAAAATAGGCAGCATGTTGCTCAGTATTAAGACGAAATGGTCTGTTGAGAAGATAATGTTGCCAACAACTTAGGCTTCTACTATGGCGTATACTTCTTTTATATATAATAGTGTACCCTTTCCGACTTGTTTAGCATACGAGAAAAGAGGCTACAGGACGCCCTCCCCGTCACAAAGTTGCTCCTACAGCCAAATCCGAAGCATCACAGTCAGGTGATATGTTGCTGAAAAGACGAACAGGATACACTTTAGCTGCAGCAACACAACACATGTTGAGAGAAGAGTACTTGCCACCAAAATGTACCTGAACACTCGAATGACGTTTTAGTATGTCAGCACACAGATCTGACAAAATGCTGATTGGAACATTTTCATTCATAATTCTGTAATTTAAGACTTGTTATATATTGTCCCTTGATCGATGACTGCAGTGTGGTAGAAGCCATAGTTACAGTTTATATCTTCATTACTAATACTTGTAATTTTTTTTATAAAAAGCAATTTGCAGCAAAGCTGTATATTTTTTAGCATTAGACCTCTAAAAGCAAAACGGTACAGCAACTAACGCAAACTCAGAATAGTCTTGAACACTTTCCTCGGCCAGTAACGTCTTATGTATCTCCTTCTGTTGCACCTTTTCTTACGCGTATTTTGTGCATGGGTCTTAAGGCGGCCACCTACCTCACGCTTCGAATACGTGGCAGTGTGTTCGTAAACAGGTTTTTTTCTACAAAAATATTCCACGTGCGCCCATTGTGCCAACGTATGAAAAGAAAAGAAATTTCGGACAAGGTCGGAACCTAATAAGACACCATGCTTATTGAAAACACTGTGTCGAAGCCTCCATTACGGCTAAAAACGGGCTTTTCAGACTTACGTACTTTGAAATGTACTAACCAAATGTATGTGAGGCTCAGATTGCGAACTGCACTGAACTTAGTTACAGACTTTCCACTAATAAAATTGTATGATCATCGTTTAATCTCCCATAGTAAAAACAGTTCGGCGGGAAGCTTGCACGCTAGTTCAGCGCTTGAATCGTTGAGACGACGCGGCATTTGATGCGCGTTTCAAGGTCGAACTTACTGCTCCGGCGCTTTTGAGCCTCTCATGCGCGGGAAGGCGGCGCACTTAAGATTGGTATGTATAATCCTTGTCTCAGTTTGCAGGCGCTAAGTGGAGGTACGTATACCAATTAAAGGTGAAGTGGGCAGTGTTGTGATTTGGCATAAACCTGGCTGCTATATTAGTAATGATCCACTAGTTAATGAGGATAGGTTTAATAATCGTGTTCAGGCGTACATGCGGAGACGCCATTTTGGATTGCGCCACAGACGCAAGTCATTCAGGAGGAGGTACATGAGGAATAGATTATCGAATTAAAGACTTCGTTCGAGACATCATTCCATAACCATTCGCCTTGACAAGGAAGGAGAGGAATTTTAAACTTGCGAACAGTTTTTTTGTCAAGGAAACTAAAAGAACTTCCAGTATCAATTAGAGCTTGAGCTTTGTACCTATTTATGGCGACAGTAACCATAGTTTTCTCTAAACATGACTGTAAAGCAGCAGTAAATTTAGTCGTATAAGAATAATTGAGGGACGTGGCAGTATTAAACTTATACTTACATACTCTCTAGCATGTTTCTGTAAACTGCCAAAAATAAAATTTTATAACTACAGCAGCTATTTTCACTTCCGACGAGCAGACGGATTCTGTATTTCCTGATAATTCCGGAACTTTCGTGTTTCTACTGGACACTGCATTTACGTTTGATTATGAAGTATTGTAGAGACTGCTCAGAAGCTAATTATAAAAACCTTGCTTGGGTAACAGTTTCCTCCAAAGTTAAGGTAAGATTTTCTAGCAGCCTCTGTCTAATATATGATGACCATATGCCATATAAGAAAGAATCTCTAATATTTTCATCTCTCTTAATTTCTGCAGTGACAGTTTTAAATTTACAATCTTTGGATAGTTGTCTGAGAGCTCCAACATAATAATATATAGATTCACCAGCAGCTTGACGTCGAGTCTTAAGTTTACGACGTACAAATATCTCATTCACTTGTTTCACAGCCAAGCTTTTTTATAACATTAATATCGGCATTGTAACTGCAGCGTTCACTGACAAACTCTTATGCTACTTGGAAAGACATAAAATTAGTCAATACCTTAAGATTGTCCTCTTCTTCAACTTTGGCAGCTGAAATATAATTCTCTAATGTCTTATGCTAATGCATACACTTTTTAGCAGAACTCTTTCAAAATTTTCTGGACGCAGAAAATGTTCCGTTGTAGTTAGTTTTTATGTGTAATCAATTGTAATGAACGAGAAAAGTGATCTATAACTAGGTTTTATTAAAGAGTTAAACTATCTCAACATAATAAGTAAGAGCCTGTTTTAACATCCATACAACATTCAAAGCATAACGGTATAAACAATATTACACACTATGAAAAACACTTAAATACAAAATTAATATAACATAAACGATTCATTCATTTAACTAGATGCACTAATAATTTTCAAGTGCTTTAAACATTTAATTATAATGCTATGTGTAAAAATATGCATATTCATACATAAAGTGGTAGATTTAGAGTAAATTACCGAAACTGTATGCTTTATAATATGTAGATTTTGAGCTAATTTTAAATTCTAAACACACACAAAAAAAAAAAAACGAGAAGTCAATAGTGCCACTTATAAGCCTAATTTATTCAAAGTTAGTGTAAATTAACTCTGGAGGTTAAAATCGTTAACGTAAATCTAGGAATATTGAGTAATAATATTAATAAAAACATATGATAAAAGAAGTAAATAAAAATAAGCCAGCTTACTAAGTTATATACCCGTATCCAGTTGATTAACACGAGGAACAAATTTTTCTGAATTGTCTTTCTACCATAAAGACAAAAAATTGCCACAGATTTCAAAATATTACCAAAGGATGAACGAAATACAGAAAAGTCCAGTCAACTAACTAGAATATGCGTGCCGAAATTATTGAACTTCAGAAAAATATTTTTCCACATATGTAATAATACGCAAAAATAAAACATGGCCATCGTTATAAAAATATGAACACGTGATAAATGAAATACAGAAAAGTCAAGTCAGATTAGCACATGTGTATCGAGTTTGACGAAATCCCTCAACATATGGTATATGACGCAAAAAATATATAAATGGTTTCCATTATGCAATACTACGCTCAATTATAAAGTCGGCCACCATTTTGAAAATAGAACACAGGATGAACGAAATACACAACCGTAAAGTCAGCTCTATATGTTGTATATTTGTACAAATTTTAGCGAAATTCTGAGTAATATTTCATGATATATGTGATACTGTGCTAACAATGTAAATGTGTCCACCATTTTGAAAATTTGAACACAGGATAGATAAAATACCGACAAGTTAAGTCAGCTTTCTATTCAGTATATGTGTACCAAGTTTTTTGAAGTTACGTAAAAAAAAATTCCCAAGATATGTAATTCCGGAGTAAAAATATAAAATGGCAGCCGTTTTGAAATCGTAATCACAGGATGAATTAAATACACAAAGTAAAGTCAACTTTGTATGTAGTATCTGTGTACAATGTTTGGCGAAGTTGTAAAAAAGCACTATAAAAATTTTAAGAATGGTTACATCCTTAAACATCTAGTTTGATCTAAAAATGTTCAAATAACTGGCATTTTAAAAATATGAAGAGGTTGTAAACGAAATAAATAAAAGTCAAGTCAGGTTACAAAGTACTATATGTGTACAAAGTTTGACGAAATTCGGTCCACTGATTCAAATGTTTTTAGAGGGACACACACACGCACACACACGGACACACACCTATACAGACAGACACAGACACACACGCAGGCAGAAAGGTGCTCTCATTTGTTTACTTTTTCCTTCAGGAAGTAGGGTAATTAAAAATAAAATACAAGTAAAATGGATACAATTGATAAAGTAACGCCATATCTCTACTCCACGAGATGTTTAGTATACATCAAATGTGTTTTTAGACTACTTTCCGAAAGAAATAGTAGGTTTATGAGATCACCATCCCGTCTGTGTCTGAGCTTGTTTGTGTCTGTACGGTTGTGTGTTCGTGCGTGTGTGTCTCTAAATTTGAACCAATGAACCGAATTTCGTCAAACTTTGTGCACATATAGCAACCTGACTTGACTTTTATATATTTCGTTTATAATTTCATCAAACTTGCTACAGATATACTACATACAAAGCTGTCATTCGTGTGTTTCGTTCGTCCTGTGTTCATATTTTCAAAATGGCGGCCATTTTTATAGTTTATCGTAGGAAGTATTTTTTTAATATGTTCGTCAAATTCTATACACGCACATACACTACATTCAAAGCTGACTGTACTTTAGTGTATTTTGTTCATTCTGTGTTCATATTTTCAGAATGGCGGCAATTTTATATTTTAGCATAGTATTACATAACATAAATATATTTTTTAAATTTCGTTAAATTTGGGACACGTATGCTACATAAAATGCTGACTTGACTTTAGGGTATTTCGTTCATCATCTGTTCATATTTTCAAAATGGTGGCCAATTTTATATTTTTACCATTATTACATATCTTAGGAAGTATTTTTAAGAATTTCATCAAACTTGATATGCATATACTACAATTAAAGCTGGCTTGACTGTTCTTTATTTCGTTAATTTTGTGGTAAAATTTTCTAAATGGCGGACATTTTAATAATTTTAGCATAGTATCACATAGCTCAGGAAGTTTTTTCCTTCAAAATTTCACTATAGTTGGTACACATATACTGTATACATAGTTTTATTAGATTTTAGTGTATTTCGTTCATTCTGTGTTCATAGTTTCATATTGGTAACCATTTTTATATATTTAAGATAATAATGCCTTTGTTTTGAATTTTTTATTGTTTGGGGTTTCATCAAACTTGGTAAACATATACTACATAGCCTACAACGCTGACTTGACTTTTTTGTATTTTGTTTATGATATGTTCATATTTTATAATGGCGACCATTTAATATTTTTTTTGCACTGTATGACATATTTGGGGAAATATTTTTCCTAAGTTCATTAATCTTGGCTCGCATGCATATTCTAGTTAGTTGACAGGACTTTTGTCTATTTCGTTCATCCTTTGGTAATGTTTTGACATCTACGGTGATATTTTTTATGACAGAAAGACGTTGTAGTAAAATTTCCTTATTTTAATAAAACTGGTTACGTGTATGTCACTTAGTAAGCTGATTTATTTTTGTATATTTCGTTTATCACATGTCTTTATTGATATTATCATTTAATATTCATAGATGTTCGAAAACGGTTTTTATGGTTCAGGGTTAAGTTGCACCCATTTTGAGGAAGGTAGGCCTATCAGTTATTCTGGTAACTTCTTGTTTAATAACGTTTGGAACGGCTTAGGTTTGATCATGTCTTTAGTTCATCGGGAAAATTATTAAAAAACCGAGCACCAGACACCGTAAAAGATAGGGAGTAAAATTATGTTTTATGTTTATGTACCATGAGAAGCATGTTTTACATGGACGTGTGTGGTGATTATGATTTACACTAATCAACTGAAATCTGCCAAGTAGATATTTAGGACTCCTAGATGTAGGTATTGCGAGTGCAACATACGCCTTTTCTCCAGTTCGAGCCACTGAGTTTTTTGTAGTAGTGACTGAAATGGTCTCGAAGTTTCAAGTTACATAAATAGTGTACGAAGATGTTTTGTAATCGCTATTGTCTTGCAACCAGTTTGCATGTTACGTGACTCTATACAACGTCGCACTAATCGATGATTGGGAAATAAGTGACTGTACAATTAATTTTTTCTTCTCTACCGGAAGAAATTTTTCATGTGTTTAAGAGAGAATAAATACGAAAATCATAACTGTAAATTTTATTGACATGATTTGTCCAAGTAAGAATTAAATTTATATAAATTCTTAAATTATTTACTTTAATGGTCATAGCAATTTGTTGGTCATCTACGAATATCATGGAGATATCGGGTGAAGCGATCGTAGTGTTTAGTTTTTTTAATCCAATTATGGTGTTCTGAGTCTTAGTGGCGTTTATTTGCAACCCATTATTTCCGGAGCAGCGAACAACATTGTCCAGATCAGTGTTAACTTTATCAATGCGTGTGTTAAGTTTACTGGGTACATCACTTACATATATTTGGAAGTCGTCAGCATACAAATAGTAATTTACATACTACAAATACTCTGACATATCATTTATGAACATAAAGAACAACAGTGGTCCAAGTACTTACGCCTGGGGAACACAACATGGAACACTCCGCCAACAAGAAATATAAGAATCTATTTTAATGCCTTGCTTACGTTCCATTAGACATGATTCAGACCAATTCACTGCATCGACGGATATATGGAAAAATGAATATAGTTTCTTTAAAAGTAACTTATGATCTGCAGTATTAAATGCCTTACTGAATTCGAGGAGTATTAGCACAATGTGTTTTATATCACTCATATTTTTTCTCGTACCATCTGTGATACGCATTAAGGTTATAATAGTGCTGTGCTTGCTCCGAAAACCAGACTGAAATTGAGTCAAAAAAGTCACTTATATTTATATAACCATAGAGTGTTTGTGTACAATGTACTCAAATGCTTTAGATAATGCTGGAAAGATTATTATCGACCTATAGTCTTTGACATTACTAAATGATTTTACTTTAGGAATTGTTCTTACATAATATTATAAGCAAATTTTCACTTGCGTGGGAAAACCCCAGTTTTCAGACATCTGTTGATTATATCTGTTATTAAACCAACAACAAATGTTACTTTTTTTAATTTTATTGGTATATTGCCTGGGCCGACAGCTTCAGATAAAATTCGACTTAATTGCACGTACAACTTTAGTTATGGTTACATTATGGAACTAAAACTTTTTGTTATGATGTGAGATTTCTTCAAAGATTTATTCCTCGAACTTAGAGTAGGAATACATTAAGATTGTCTTGTCGTATACTTCAACAAAATGAACGTTACGTTCTTCGAACGGCACAACCAGTGGTTCAATTGTACTCGGTTTTCAGCCGACACCTATGAACGATTTTACCAACGCGTCTTAAAATTTAAGTATGGCTTAATGTGAGGTAAGGCTCGCCTTGCATGGCACTGAGTTTCACTAAAACTTGTGCACAGCTTAAATATTTTAAGCCTTCCTTAAATTTAGGCACCCGAAATTGGAGGACTAAATTCTTATGCATAGCCTAAAAACTTATGTAACCAAAAAAATGGATGCCGTGGAAGAATGGGAAGCGTATGCCGAGGACGTTAATTACGTTTTTGAGATTTCAAATATTTCTGAGGGTGTAGAACGTCTGCCACGACCACGAAGATTTCAGCTGGTGCCTGATTTGTTTGAAGTATTTGTTGAAACCGACTTGATCGTGAGATTTAGAACTGAACTGAATACTGCCCGTGTGTGTAAATTAAAAACAAAATATCCTGCAGCACACACTGCTGTCCAGCAACTCAAAAATATCCACGAAATATAGCTTCGTTGCATTCAAGCAGCTGTAACTACACGGTTGCACTGATGTAGCTACACCAGAAAAAACGTGTTTCATTCAACAGGATATGAGTTATGCTGTGTTTACACTGAGTTTTATTCAAGCTGGTGTAGCTACGCCAGTGTAATGTTTGCATTAAACATTACTCCTAGTCTGTAGGAGGTGTAGCTGGTGTAATGTAGTAAATGAGCTCGTTAAGTTTAAATTAGTTACGTTTCGTTTACGAAGATTTGAATAATAACAATAATAAAGTGTGTGTGAGATGAAGGTTTTCACAATTCTTGTAGATGATAGTGGAGTAGCAAAATAAATAACAAAAAGTAATGTATATTTGTTTATGTTACGGGTGAATTTTTATGTGGGTAGGGTTAACACATGGTGGTAATATAATCTCAACACTTCACGTTTAGTGTTTAAGGTAAGCTTTATTTATTGAATTTTGTATTTTGTAATAGCACACAGAAATTATTTTTTAAGCGGACACTAATTCTGGGCTTCTTGTATGATAGAGAAGATCGATAAAATATCATTCTGGCCACAACTGAATGGAATCATTCTAAAAAGGAAATATTTTCGCTCATAAGCATGCTAGTTTTAAAAAATATTCCTATGTGCTGTTATAAGGCTCAGATTAAGTAATAAAACACCTTAACTCACATAAGAAATAAGAAATGTTGAGGTCATGTTACTACCATGAGTTAATCACCTCACACATTTAAAATTCACCAATGAGACAAACCTATATTAATTTGACATGTTCACTAGTGCTTTACACTTTTATTTTCACGAACTTGATTATTGTTCAGACCTATGATAAATCTTTATACACAGCGGATGCACGCAACACAAAATTCGCCAAAAGTAGTTTCATTTGACGGTACTGGTATATCTGTACCAGCGTACATAGAAACATATCCTTGGTGCAGCTGGACTACACCAGCTACACCAGTGCATCAACACCAAGGTTGAATGAATCGAAGTTAATAATAAATTTAAACAAAATGATGTATTATCTTCTCATTCTTTGATAAAGAATTCTGATTGGCTGGTAACATCACGTGACAGCCATGGTGAAGTACCAACTTGATTATTTTTTCCACATTAATCTTTAAGCGAGGCTTAGCTATGTATGACCTAACTAAGTTGTTGTTGTCATATTGAAACACACATTCCTCATTAATCTTTATTTAAACTTAGGCCTATACTCTGCTTAGTTGTGACATAGTTTTGGAAGCGTTGGTGAAACCGGCCACTAGAGTACTAAGGCTTTGCCGCAAAGCTCTAGATGACGATGCACCTGTCAATAAATTTTCGGTGTATTCTAATTTTGCTTTCCTAACAGCACGTGTGCATCTATTCCGCAGTTTCATATAGTCATCAAATAACTCCACAGCTAGTTGATCAGCATTTTTTCGAGCACGTTTAAATAAACGATACCAGAGTCACGTGTGTTCTTTTATTGCGTTAGTAATCCATGAGGCAGGTGGTCGCTTTACTCGTTTAGTTACCAGTGGCAAATTATTATTCATTAGACTCGTGGGCTAATGAAGAAGTTCAAATAATCTAGTTTTCCATTTACGTTCCAAGTTTCGTATGCGTAGTATGTCATAGCATGGACGTTGCGTCAGAGGATAAATATAAATCAAGTTTCCAGTAATTTCAAGTTATTCGGTTATAATTTATTTTATTCTGCTGACGTGAAAACATATAAATTATATCGTGGTGAGAAATGTCAGGATCAACTATTTGTGCGCTTGTACAATTTTGTCGTTGCCGGATGTGGATATTAGATTAAGCCGGAATTCCGAATATGCAGTGTAATATTTTGGTGACAGATTGCATAACGTAAGATTACAGGAAGTGAAAATATCGTGCAATATTCGACTGTCGCTTGGCTCACATTTAAAATCGGCATTAAAGTCTTCAATGACAATTACATTTTCATAGGGGTATCTCATTGCCATTAGATCTGTCTCAAAACTTAAAATATCCGTAACTTTAGGAGGATTATGTACAACCGACAGCAAGACTTTGACAGATGAGGGAACCACTTCTACAAACAGGTATTCGGCTGATGCACTTCAAGGAGATGAGGAAGACGATATTATTTTAGCTCTAATGTCATTCCTGACGTAAACAGCTACGCCTCTGCCCCTTTACTTAATAAATCGTTGCGATAGAGGCTATAACCCTCAAGTGAAACGATAATATCAGGTAGTGCGGGTACCAGCCAGGTTTCCGAAACTAATATGCAGTGCAGCATCAAGGGAGCTACGATTGCCTCTAGTTCATGTTAGTGGGCTACAAAGCTTTGAGCATTCGCATCAATCACTTTGAAGGTCTCGGGGTAGCAGTTTAGTAATCCTGCAATCAGCTGATCTGTAGGAGACTACGTATTTTGCCTGATTTAAATTTAGACTGGCAGCTACTTTCATTACGTGATTAAATCAATGCAGCGTCGTCATACATGTTGGCAGGAATTGAGTTCCGCCATAAAATAGGCGTTTTCCTCCCTCGGTCCATTCCACATATGATCCCAGTCATCTGACCAGCTGCTTCATGGGCCTGTCTGTTTTATCTGTCTCATCTATCCTGATGCGCTCTGGTTAAACTAAACATAAACATAGGGCAGAACTTTCTTAGTAGCTGGGGACAAACACCATATTTATAACGCAGCAGTATCGTTTTTCTAAATGAGCCAGGGTGACCGAATGGTCAGACCATTCGCCTCCCATCAAGGACATCCGTGTTTGATTCCAGGTGGGGCCGATTCCCGGATTTTCGCATGTGAGAATCGTGCTGGGAGATGACGTTGGTCGGTGAGTTTTCCACGGGATTTCCCATTTTCCCTCCCTTTCATTCCAGAACCTCATGTGACCTTTCATTAGCGCTAAAGACCAAAATCTCTCTCACACACACCGTTGTTCAAATATTTGTAGCCGTGCAATCAGCTTTGGCGATGAATCTTGTTAGTGCGAAGTTGTGAAGTGGGCGTCTGTCAGGTTGAGGTGGAAATTGATACAGGTGGTTCGGGATACTGCGAGCACTTTGGAAACATAAGTTTCTCTTATATTTGCAGATAATTAATACTCTTAAATGTAAACAAAGCAAGCTAAGTCACAACGAATGTTTGTAGATTACACAGTACTCAAAAGTTAAGCGTCTTTGGTCACAATAAATATTATTTTTAAAATTATTATCGTATACAAGATTGTATACAAAAGTTCTCACTTTATCACGAATGACCTATACATGCCTGCTGTAACGAGCCTTGTGCATGTCCTCGTAACTCGAATAGGACAAGCGAATACAAAACCGAAGATTACCGAAGTTGAGGGCATCCAGAGTTACAATTTATGTGTCGAAAAATATTTGATGAAATAAATACGTTTTGAAATTATTCATCTGTAAAACGCACACAGTTAGCAAACAGTAAATTTTAGAGTTATCAAAATATAAATATAATAACCACAATTAGATTAGGAAGATAATACAGAGCCTGTTGTGAATAAAAATTCCAATCAATTTCAATTCCATTTCTTGATGGTGGATTGTTTGCAGTGGGTCATTCTGCCATCTTCGGGTATCTTCGGCGAAAATAAGGTTCTCGTCTTTTAATATTGAGTTATAACACTTTTCTTGTATGTTTCCTGGTCAGTGCGTGGCTTGTACAGCGTCGGTAGCCTAGTCGAATGGGGCGTGGCAAACTTCCATAGCACAAAACCTGCTTCTATAAGATAATGTACAGCAACACACTAACGAATAACTAAAACAGGATATTAGTTTGACGTACACTTTTCTAACAAATAAGTTTGCACAAATGGCAATTCGCGTGCTTATCTTCATGTCGTGTAAATATTCGGACCGGTGGTAATGCAGATGTGACATCTCTAATTACCAGATTTTTTGTGCAGATGAACTTGTTATGTAATACTGTTTGCTCTGCTGTAAAATAACGAGCATCTTTATTTGTCTTGCTCCGTTTGAGTTCAATGATTCAGTGTTCAGTGAAAGACTTTTTAAATAATCGCTATTTATTTGTTGGTTTTCAAGTGATTACTGGTTAATGTTCTGCTCCTGTACATTTGATAACAAAACGTCTAATTACTATAACAATGAAGGAAGAAAATTTGTTAACCCGTAAGTTACTTATCTTAAGAGTGCGTGGTAGATAAATAAACGCTGAAAACATGATTTCTACGCTTTTTTCGAAGCCAATGTGTATAAAATACTCAATGACAATCCTAGATGATTGTATTTGCCTGCTTTATGCGTAAATATTGATCCAGAATTACTCATTCGTTACGCGTGATCTCTTACGCCGTAGTTATTTGCATGAGGTTCCGGCGTCAGAGATTGTGCCTCAGATGTTCGTAACACTGGAAACAATTTTGTTTAAAACGTTTGCTAAAACTATTGTCTAGGATTGATATTGAAAAATTCTTGCAAATTGGCTTCAAGAAACCTACAGTTACAGATTAATGCTTTTAGCGTAGTATTATGTACCACGCCCCCTGAAACTTCTGCAAGTGTTTTCTGCGACCAGTTAATAGCTTGATGTTGGGCCGCTTAGCCACATATTCTGAAGGAAAATAAATTCTTAACGCAGTAAAGCTGTAGTTGGGCGGGTAAACTCATTACATAAAACATTTAAGTAAAATTTACGATGAGTGAAAACCAGAGAAACATTTCACTATTAAAAATCAGGAAATTTATTCAAATTATAATGAATATTTCATTGAGAATGTATACAAAATTGAAACTCGTACAAAATAGATATGTTGGTTTCACCATCTCTTTCACAATTACAAAAACATTCACTATTAAACGAAAATGTGTAGACTACACTGTTACACTATAAACTGGGCACATGCCCAAACATTTATTTAAATATTTGAATTTTAACCTACCATCCCTCAAAACCGTATATATAATTTCAATTTAATTGGTCACTGTTATACTTTGTTTCATATAAGTTTGGATAAATTTGACAGCGACTTATACAATTATTTTCTGTATTTCGTGATTTGTTGCGCAATGCTAGACATTTTCAGCTCTACAGTGAATTTGAAATGTCCATTTCAGCATTTTAACTCCAAAGTTTGTCTTGTGTAGGGACACAAATAACAAAAAGTTACAAATTATTGCCCATAATTAGCTGTCAGATTGATCCAGACTGGTATGAAATGGAGTATAACAAGCACTATGTACAACAAAAGTCGTAGTGTGTAAATAAATTAATTCCAGGGACTTAGTTCATTTTAACGTAGTTTATAAAAAAGCTTGTGTTTGTTTTGTACAGAGAATGTAAGTATTAAGTTCCTTACAACTTGAGTCAGTCCGTAAACAAACACAAAAATCAGATATTCTTGGAATTTTGACCGAGTCAATTGCCAAAACCTAGTAAAACAAATTTCCATTTACCTTCTCGTAGATCCAAAAAGTTTACTACAAGATATATCCAAATAATACGTAATCATCCCAAGAGATTTAAGCTAATTCAAAACAAGCAGAAATAAATGGAAATTTAGTGAAGTTCTGAAAATTCAAACAACAATCCCTAAATTTTTTTTTAAGTTAAACAATTAACTCAAAAGTGTAATGATATTTATTTGAAACGTCAGGATGCAGCGTTTCCTCCCCCCCCCCCTAGTTCCCCGACGAAAGCAAAAATCTCATTGTTTAAGATTCTTCGTGGGTTTATAAAGCTACGTGTCCTCTAGCCCTCTCCCATCTGCATACTCGTAACATTGAGGAGAAGTTAAAAGTCCTTTTAACATTTTGACCATCATCCAATAAATCTAAAAGTTTCGAAATAGCTCACGCGCATAGCTGCCGACAAACGTTACTAGTTTCCAAAGTATGGCACTAACTTCGTGGCGGTTCCACTTTATACTTCGAAATTAGCGAGGAAACAATCACAGCGACGAGGTGATGTCAGCAACTCGACAAGCACAATGATCCCAGCGACAGAATCGGCTGAGTTTTGTCTTCCTCCGAGCTTGTAGACAGAAGAACGTCATGTTGAACCCCACTGCGCTGTTCTGTGAGAAGATTATATGGGTCGTGAACCACGTCGGCCTATGATCCGCATCGCCATCGCTGAATACCAGGCAGGGGCGGATACAGCTCTAGGTTTTGGAGGGGAAGGGTACATTCCTTTAAAAATAGCTATACCCACACCCCGAGTCAAAGAAGACGTGGGGGGAAGGGGTCCGATGGCTGTGCCCCGGATAATTTAGTTTTTAAGGCGAATCCTAATTAGATATTGAGTACACCAGTTAAAAATTTGTAATGTTTTAAGGATTAACTATACATAACAGATCTAAACCAGGGGGGGGGGGTCTATCACCTCATGCCCCTCCTGGATCCGCCACACTGAAAAAAATACTTATTAGTCACTGCAAAATATTTTGTTAAAATGGACCTTACCAAATTTTTTTGTAGTGGTTACAAAATTTTTTGTAGTCACTGCAAAACTTTATTGGGACAGCAAAAAAATTTTTTTTGTGGTCACTACAAAAAAATTTGGTAAGGTCCATTTTAACAAAATATTTTGCAGTGACTTATAAGTATTTTTTTCAGTGCACTAATACCAAGAATTGAAAGATAGGGAGCTTCACCCATGTCAATACGTTCATTCTTCTGCCCTAGTGTTTGGTGATTCGGGCATATTTACGTGATTTTAAAGCTGGCGCTAAGAGAGGCGGTTGCCAGTTCCACATGAGACGTCAAAAGTGTCTCAATATTTCACATGAGTGTTGAAAGCTGATATGGGTAAACATTTATTTTAACAAAACACACAACACTTCACAACCAGGCTATAGAGACATTCGTGAACATGTGACTTTGGGACACAAAAAATAAATTATTTCTCAATTGAAAATATACCAGTTTCGCTTCATATTTTGGCTAAACCAAAACCGGTATACTCCCAACTAAGGTCACGCTAATAAAGTTTGGAAACAAACCTTACTAAATATTTTTTAAAATGCAATTTCTAAATTTGTGATTACATTGTGAAGTGATAATTCTCTGGGGATTGTTCGTTTTAGAAGAATACATATAATTATTTACTGCAGGCGCACAGTCTGCCAAACTCTTCAAGAGACCAAGTGAAAAATCGGATTCGAAAATGTCTGCCACGTGTCCGGTGTGGAGCAGAACAATTTTTGAATACAAATTATAGTTGAAAATATTAATTTGCCTGGATTTACGGTACATTAAATGACTTGGACGACTCTCTCTGCTGGCTCCTTACTGAAGGTCGTTAAAAAGTTGCATATAATCTATGCCACAAAACTCATAGGACGAGTCTACACGTGCGCTATAAACTCAACCTTAGCAGAGGGTGGCCATGCCTATAGAAACGTATGGGCACACATAAAGACGATTTTTTAGGTGCCACATCGTGGCGACGTCATGCTCATTAAGGGCGCGGCTACCGCAATTTTCATCACCACTTTTTATTTTTTATTTGTACCAGATTTTTTTTCTTATTTTAGACACACAATGTGACTAAATTTGGCTCTTATGAAATTTTTAATCTCTCATAGTTTTCGCGTAATGGCTTGTTAAAGTCATATTTTGCATGTTTCTGTTTTAAGGACTACACTAAAACCAACTGATATACCAAACTAAAAAAAAAAAATCACTGTGGATAAAGACATTGCAGGCTACAATATCATGCCCATAGAAATTAAGAATACAAATTATTAGTATTTTTAAAAATGCTGAAACGTAAAATAAATATTAAAATTATTCAATAATTTTTAAAAATACAAATCATTTTTATTCTTAATTTTATGAGCATGATATTGTAGCCTGCAATGTCTTAATCCACTGTGATTTTTTTGAGTTTGGTATATCAGTTTGTTTTAGTTTAGTCCTTAAAACGGAAACATGCAAAATATGACTTTAACAAGAATAAACACACATTTTCATAACCTAAAAATGCTTTAGTGCCATATTGTGACACCAAAAAAAGTGGCTTCAAATCAAGGGGTGGAAGACCAATGCTTACATCCTATCTCTATGTGTGACCAAATTGAACGGCACCATGTTGCAGGCCGTAACATTAGATGTCCTATATAAATGTTTATTGTTGAAAAAAAATTGTTTTCCCCACCCCTGCTAAAGTAGCCTACACAATTCCCTATATTCGGATGCAATAAGTCAGCGTTCAATTTGGTTAAGTAACAAACGAGCAGCGCGACAGACTAGTTCTTTCATAACGCCTTTGCTTCAAATACGTCACAAGACGCCGTCTCCTAACTGTTCTTACCTCCCTGGACGTTTGAAACGCCAGGAAAAAGGTAGTTTTTGGTTACACTAAAGCGTCCGAGACGCTAGATTTTGGCATTTTGCCGCTCATTTACAGCATGAATCCCGTTCAGGTAGCGCGTGTGGCTGGCAAGTTAAAAAAAACTACTTATGAACGCCTGTGTAGACTGCTCGTCGATACGAGCGCTGGCGTCACTATAGCATCCTCACACGTCAGAAGCGCTGACGCAGTAGATAACGCCATCTTGAATAGTGTTTGAAACGCTAGTCAAGTCACGTTGACGACTTCTACATTTATTTATGTTGCGATTGTCACATCGACGTTAGCTCACATTCCGGAGTGCTGTTGAAACGCTGCGTTTCTTGCGCTCGTGGAGAATCGCCTTCAGAAGTCTCGGCGGTATATTGCCGGCGGTTTGGAACCTTTTTAAAGTTATGTTTAGTTTCTTTTAACTTCAGTAAATTCTGACATTTCTGAGGGACCTAACTTTTATAGTTTGTACATTATATACGCGTTGTATGTGAAAAATTATTTTTGTTGTGAAATGAACCAGAGCAGCCCATTCCACTGCCTGTACAGTAAATTTTGCTTTTCTTAAATGTTACCAGTAAACGTGCAAAGAACTGTCAAAATTTACTGAAGTTTTACAAAACAGTGTGTACCTGTTCTTATAACACGTTTCTGTTTATTATCGTTAACAAATTTTAAATTGCTTAACAGAGGTTGGTGAAACCGGGTCGAATTAGTTCTCAATGAATATGTTGGGTGTACGAACTTGTCACGCGTACGAACATTTATTTATTCCCCCCACTTCGTTAGTGGCTCTAGGTCGGGAAAGAAGATTGCCGGCTTCGAAATATGTCTGCCAATGAAAAATTTGTGTCAGATTTAATTTATTTTGTACCTTTATGATTTTTATTAACTGCAATTGGTTAAATGGGCGAAAATAGTCTTCCTGAATGGTGTTACCCTTCGTCAAATCTAATTAGTTTTGTACAGTAATACTTTTTCCGTAACTGTAACTGGGTAAAAGGGTTTTAAACAATGCGTACGTCTACTGGAGAGGGTAATAGGTTTAGGGGAAATGTTCGTAGTCTTGTTGAATTCGTAGATCAGATCGTATTCCGTTCTCAATGTCTCCGATATTGAACAAGACGACAGTAATATTAGCACAGGGCATAGCTTAGTTTATGGTATTGAATCTAGGAACATCTTACCAATCATCAGTCTCTATTGCTGAACGAAATATTTGTAATTATTGTTGCATATGAAACATAAAATAAAAAAAATCAGATGAATATTTAAGAAATTAATAGCACGTAGAACTGGTTCACCCTTCAGAGATTTGAGCCAATGCTCTGGAGTTTTTCACAGTGATGCAAAGAAATAGAAAGCCTTGAGACTGTATGCGTTCATTCAGTGCACGGATATAATGTAACTATTTGCAAAACAATGCACAATTCCCCCGGAAACAAATACTTACGTTGGTTTTGCTTATTTTCGTAGCACAAATTCTGATACCGAGCGAGGTGGCGCAACGATAACACGTTGAACTCACATTCGGGAGGACCCGGGTTCGATCCCCGGATGTGGCAATCCTGATTTCGGTTTTCCATGGTTTCCCTAAATCGTTTCGGCGAATTTTAGGATGATTCCAACATAAAGGCCATGGCCAACTCTCCTCCCAGCCCCTGTTATTGTGCCAAGTTGTGACGATGAATTAATTAATAAAAAAACATTTTATTGTCACTAAACGTATGTAATGCATGATAAGCTTACTTTATTACAAAAACAGAAAGTGAAGAAATTTTTTTATAAAAAGTTTATGGGTAATGATTTCCAATAGTATTAGGAATTGGCGTTTTATAACTTCGGTCAGCGGTATATTTTTTTTGTGGAACATAATCTTAAATGTATTTTCTTTATTTTATCTTATTACTAACTTAAGATCATACAGTTCATCATTATTCTAGCTGTTTCAAAAAATTCAGTCAATAGTTATTACTAGAACTTTCAATCACATGGATTATTAGAGTTAGAAAAGTATTTCAAATCGCAGCTGAAAATTTTTTCAGTTTAGTATTTGCATATCCTAAATGCCTTTTTTTATTTCCGAGTGTTATGTAAATATAGAAAATAACTCTAAATAACTCCTTAAAAATAATTTATTGTTTATTTTCAAAATGCTTGCAGAGTAACAGTTGATGTGGTTGATCCAGCGGTACGTATTTGCGCAATATATATGTCCAGATGTTTACACTATGTGCTGCCGAGTACGGCCTGGTTGAAAAAAAAATAGTTGTGCTATGTTAACAAACAAAACTCACAGAACATAAACACAGATCATTTTAAAGAGTGAGTGTTAGTCCATGATGCATATTGATTTAACACTATAAACTTACAGAATGTAGAACTTCTGTCAAGCATTTGAATATAGCATTTGACGTTGCACATTTCCCTTCAGCAGCTGTAAAAAAAATATCATAAATATAAATTGCAACACGTAACAGTAAGTATATCTTTTAATAATTACACACGACCGACTTAAACATTGAAAGTGATAAATAAAATAATATGCAAAGCCTAAGATTGAATCTTTTATTATATCTTTAAGATTTTCTTAACGGACGGTGTAAAAAGTTTTATCGTCTTGTATTTAGTAAATACTTTGCATTGTGAGTAAAACTAAAGTTGAATGTATTAATTTTGTTGTTGAACTATAGAGCCTTGACAGTATGCTGCGGGCATTAATTTAGGAAAATAATGGTTTAATCTAAATACGAAATCGTATTTATATCATTTACACAAAATATTTGGGAAAAGGAACCGGTTTTTGTTAACGACGAATTATAAACCTAACACAAGTTTATGTGGCTCAATATGTGTAAATTATGTGTAGATGTTTTTGGCGCTGTTCATTGTGACATATTTAGGACTAACATTTAATTAACGTTAATTAATATTGTAATGAATTGAATTTTAATCGTTGTTCGTTTGAATGAAACATAAATAAATAACACAAATTATAAACTTACGTATAAGTTAATGACATAGAGTTTTAATCAAATACCGCACTGTTTTTTGTAGAAAAAACGAGAATGACAAAGTTTTCTTAGCTCAAGTTTAGTTAGACACTTTCCTGCTAATTTGTTTAAAAGTTTTTTGCAACGTAGGTAAATGATTAAGGAAAATATTACGTATGCCACTTTCGTACTATGTCATTAAGACGACATAGTGTTGCAATGATGCTTGTTTGTAATATTTCACTTAGTTACCAATTTAGTGGTTACGGAACTAGTTGAACTAACACTATTAGTATTGTTGCGTGTCACGTATATCTGGCTGAGCGGCGAAAGAAGATACAGTGACGGCAGAGCTAAAATACCTCCTTTTGCTTTCTACTTATTGTGTTACCTTGAGTGACGCCACAATAACCACCTGTACGCCGCGATAATCGGAGAGCAGTGTAAGCTGATACATCAGCGACAATAACAAAGAGGTTCGGCGTACATTGTGCGCCCATGTGCGGTGGCGGCCACCTGCACCCCAATATCGTGTAACAAAAGAAGATATCGTGATCTAGAGTATTCCTGTTCATGCTCTATCTTGCGGGATGGTACTTGACCCTGATGCGACACCACTCCAGGAGGTTTGAGATTAAAGACTTGCCATGAGAATTTGAGACTTAAGAGTAAGTATATAAAAGAAACCTGCGGCAGACGCAGGAGAGTTTTTGGCTGGCAGGTGCCTGGTGCGAGTTAAAGTGATAGTGACGAGTGCAAGAAGTATTGTGTTGCGACAAGTGTTTGAGGGTGTCCGGCGAGTTGGATCGCGGCAAGTAGTGGGAAGAAGGTGTTTCTGGGCCACAAAAGATTCATCGGTGCTCGTTCATTGAGTCCACCATTGTGAGCGATTAGAACGACTTTCCACGTACAGAGAACTTATGTAGATTTATTAATTTGATTTTATAACCTGTATGTAAATAGTTGTTATTTGTTTTGTTTGACATCTATTGTGATTAATCATTAGAGAAATAGGTTTTTTTGGTTAGATAGTTGTAAATGAACTAGGTTAGCTTTATTAATTTTCTTTCTTTTATCAAATACCTCCATCCCCAAACGTACCTAGCCCCAACTTGTAACAGTATATTAATATTTACCCGGTTCATATTCATTAATATAATTTTCTCTAATATAGTTTGGGAGTAGTTGCGCCGATATTGTCTGTTTACTAATATTATTCAAGGTTTTAATCAATAATTAGTTTTTAAGTGAAACTATGCCTGAAGTAGGCCGACTCGACCGTCTCTTAGTCGAGATAATATTGTGCGCTGTTCTGTTATTTAGCATAGTCTTGTAAGCCTGTTACCTCCTAAAACTTGAGTTGGTAGTGTAACTATTTTTGTGTAAGTATCTGCCATGAGTAGACCTGATAAACAAGTGTGGATTTTGGAGGGGAAAAATCATTGTATTAGTAATTGCCTTAGGAAATTTTTGGAGGTTAAGTAAACACCTTGATTGACTATAAACGCAACTACAATCCTATTGCAGCTTAATTTAGACTTCATTTGGAAAGCTTGTCGTGATAACGGCTAATATTATAGAATATTTGACAAATTTTGTCTTTTGGAGGAAAGTTGTAAAACTATCTTTATTGGTAAAGTGTTAGAAAATTGACATAATTTTTTTAGGCAAACTATTAAGTCGTGTATGTAGCTTTGAAATGTTGGTGATATTAAACTACAACTGTGACTTTGTGTTTTGAAATTACACTTTAAGGTTGGTGACAAATAACTTAAAATTTCATGTAAAATGATTGTGAGTGTAAATAATAATTTCATTAAATTTGGTTGCTCTCTAGTACAGTTTGTAAGCCATAATTTTTGCTTTGTTTTGGATTATATATTTTTATTTGGTATGTACTAGGAACATTTTTACCTTAGAGTGTTCTCACTGTTATAGTTTAAAATTTTCTACTATCAGTAATCTCTCCAGAAATTTCATTGTTAATATTTACACAGTGTAGTGTTTAATAAAATTAAAAAGTTAATATTTGTGATTGTATGTATCTCTTGCACTATTTTCCTTTGAAACTGAGAGGTTTTGGTGCAGTTATATGTAGCCTAAGTTTTTAAAAACATAAGTTTCTATAATTTTGGTAAATTATTGAATTAATAAAAAAATTTAAAGCCAATAATTATCCTAAATGAAAAGAAACAAAAGTTTTGAAAAAATTAGGCTGCATATTACAAACAATTTCCAACATTTCTGTGTGACTGTTTTGCAATATCTGCTTTATTTCAGGATTTAAAAAATAAAATGTACTAGTGAAGTGAATGAAGAGATTTTTGTAAGCGGTTAACCCTTGACTGGTAACATCTTTCGAAAAACGTTAATGGTAACATCAGCCTAATAGACTAATTTTACATTTCAATTGTTTTTGTAGCAAAATAAACACAAAAACAGTTTTTAAAATTATATTACAACTAAGCAAACTGTACTTCAGCATTCTGACAGCTACATGGAAATCTTTACAAATTTATGAAATTGAAATATGTTCAGTATAAATTTTGAAATTTCTTCGCAACTAAAATAATCTCTCACATATCATTTCCCAAATTACCACACACAGATACCACTGCGAACAAAAAAAGAAAGTTGCATCAAAACCTAAATTTTGAAACTTACAAAAAGCAGGAAAAAAACACATTCCGATAACTTCTTTTCGAATTGCCAAACGTATGATCTTCATTGTGCACTTTGCAAATATATACTCTCAATGCACAGTTTTTTTTAACTCTCCAAACAATTCGGTGTTTCACATTTGATGCACTTGTAATTCGTCATTCTGTGTTTTTCATATGCACAAAATTGTTAAGCTTTTCTTTTTTCCAGTCTGTTAGTTTGCTGTGATTTTCTGCCTGCATCCTTAACAGTGCCCGGGAAAGTATCTTTTATTATTTTCCTTATTTCGATTGGTAAATCGGGAATCTGCAGTTTTTTTGTCATGTGTTTCTGTACTCGACTGGTTGCCAGAAGTTTCATGAAAACAAATCTGGCTAGCGTTGATGTTTCACGTACAGCTGTGTATATTACATATGCATTTACGCACATAATTGAAATAATGTTATATAAAATCGCTAGGGGCGACCTTTTAGTTCGCCAATTCGGTGAGTAATTCGCACATTTTTGATCCGTTGTGTCCAAACATGATTTCGAGGCATTATTAAAAACGATATTATTTCCGGTTTGTTGTCGGTGACATCTGTTTACGTTGAATGGCGCATTGATGATAACAATAGCACAGCTTTAGATTTTATTGGTACATATGACAACAGCTATGTCTTCTGTGAAGCCTGAAGAACCAAGTTCTCTACTTTTCTTTGGAAACCGGTTTAGGAATTTTCCTTTTATTCCTTTTCAAAGTTCCAATGTAGTTGGGCCTTCCGAGTTCTCTGACCAACTCTAGAGACAAAATAGAACCCAATTATCAGCTGTAATATTGCGGTCGGTACTTGCTATTGGCGCAGCAAGCCTCAGAGCAGACTGTAGATGATTGGTCAATTTATTTTCTTCCTCCGTCAGTATCATTCCATTACTATTCTTCCCCGCATATATATATATATATATATATATATATATATATATATATATATATATATATATATATATACGAATTCAGTAAGTAGGAGTTGTGAGTATCAGTAAGGCACATCTCCTTTATCCCGTACTTTCCTTGTTTATTGGGCATATACATACGAAAACGGCACCTGCCTCTGAAATATATAAGAGCTTCATCTATACAAGCATGTGCTCCAATGTTGTACAATGCCTGAGAATTCGACACCAGTTTGTTGAAAATTAAGAAAACAGCTACAGCTGGATATTTTTCCCTCTCTTTTCTTGCGGCAGAATCGCCAAATCTCAATGCCAAAAGAAGGACTTAACATCTCTTCAAAGACACCACATCTCGAAAAATTGGACGTCCAAAGGTATCTGTAAAAAAAAAAAAAGTGATTGAAGGTTCTCTCGTCCTGATTTGAAAATGGCGAAGAGTATCATCAATACAGTCTGTGCTTCAGTTTCGGCGTAATCAGTGTCTTTGAAGGATGGCGAATCAGCGTCTTTTAGAGTACTCCTCATATGTGCTAATGTAGTGTTTGTATGCATTACAATTTCCGTAATAACCTCAAAACTGAAAAGTTACCTCCATACATCAATTACATTTGAATCAATTTTCAAATTAATAACAGCACCTTTCAATGATGACAACTTTTACTTTTATAACGTTGCTTTATCTTACTTTGTGGCTAACTGGTTCCTGCGAGCTCCAAGCAATGCAGTTATATTTACCGCAAAACACTTGCCGATTACGCGATTCTGCAGTGCCAACATTAGAATTTTCACTTTCGCATGTTTCAATAAAATCACTTTCTTGTTCAGCAGATTTTTCCACACATTCACAATCATCAGAGTCAATATCAGAGTCGGTCTCGTGACTGGAACATGAAAGAATGACATCCGCAGGGACGTGTGAGTTATATGACCCATAATCATCGTCACTAGCATGAAATTCTTTCAGAGCTAACTGTATCAATCGTTTGGAACGATCGGACACTTGCACGTTTTGACATTCAATTACAGTGAACAACTATCATTATAAACTACTACAACAATAGTAATATCAACTTGAAAGGCGGACATAAACAGTTGCAATACTAGCAACATTCGCCTGAACTGAAATAGTATAAATAGGTACCCGTGGTAAGGGAGTCAATGGTGATGTTTTTACGACTATACCATTTGTGACTGAAAATGGTACACATTGCGTCAGTCGCCTGTGCTAGAACATCCATATAAATAACAATAAAACAAGTTATTTAGGTATTGCGCTGTCATTTACAAAAAAACGTAATCTTTAATTTTTTTTATTGTAGGTATCAGTCTTCAAGTCAATTCCGATACGTCTGGTCTTCAACCAAGTATAGCAGCTGGAAGACAACACAGTCTTCGGGTGTATTTCAGGCGGCGAGTTGTCAATCTACTTCATAGTGAGAGGGATTGAGAAATGGTCAAAGAGGAATACATTTCTGTACCAACAATACAAAGAGTTGAGCCAGAAATAATCAGACAAACAAATTGCAACTGTATGCCGGATTGCAAACGTTCATGCTCATGTCGTAAAGCTGGTGTAAAGTGTTTAACAGTGTGTGTCCATTGGGCAGAGTATGGGTGTGATGGTGTTGCAGAAGCAATAAACGATATTAAATAGCTGTCATGCTACTTACTGGATAACATTACGAGAAGTATTCATTATATGGAATGAGAGCTCTATCCTAAATAAAGGAACGGCTTCAGCGATAGTCAAACTGTAGTTACGAGTAAATAATGTAAATAATTATTTTGACTATTTTGTAATGGCATTACTTTCTCTACAAACCAAGAACTTATTATACTAAAGTAACTACAAAGGTAACATTTCAACTGAAATTGATATCGTGCAACAGCGACCGATTAGCCCTCTTACTTTAATGCTGTTCCGCGACGCATCGCTCCGTCCAGGAAATGACAAGCTAAATGAAGTCTCATCCTATATAATTTTTGCTTATTAAGTCAAACTGTATTACTATTAGACATGGATAAAAGTGTTATCCCATATTTTAAATTTACCTCTGTAACTGATGCGAAATAATCTACGTACATACATTCAAAATGTGAACACTCGTTCGTTTCTGGTAGCCTGTAGTTTATTCCCTTCGTTAATTGTCACAAGAGTATTACATATTTATCTTTATTTTATAAAATAAATAAGTTGGTTAAAACCGGAAGTCAACTAGGACCTACCAATATCTCACTACCAGCATTCAATCAAAATTTATTTTCATTTGATAATCTACTAAAACCTTCATGATTTAAAGACAGTTTCCCAACTACGATAGTTTCTTGACGATTTTGTTATACACTATTATGTAAAATGATATTATACCAAATAAAATTATTATACTAAATAAAATCACACTTAATATTTAGAACTATTATGTAAATTGAAAATTTTTATATCGGGTTCTAAGAACCTAAGTACTATAATAAATATTTTTACATAACGTTAGTTTACGCCACGTGTCGCTAAAATGGCCGTAGCATGCAACTGTTATTACTTGGTTATTATTACTTGATATGTGCATTCGGTTTACAGTGTTGTTTCTCCACAGCAATACACAACGAACTTTCTCACAGTGTGCTGTATTACCGTATTGTCTTCAAGAGTTGTACTTAATACCGCTCGCGACTGTCGCTGCTGCTGGTAACTCGTGTATTATATGCGCAGCTTGACAAACTTACATAATCACTCGCACATAAAGTCATACCGGACTCGCTTCGAGGTTAAATATTGTTACTGGTGCTTTACGTCTGCTAGGCACTTCGTATGTTTTTATAGTGCAGAGTTGTTAAGACTAGAATATTTACTGGGTTTTAGCTATAACCATTTCGAATTAGTACTGCAAATATTGTCATTGAAAACTATTTAAGTAAATGGTCGAACATGTAAATATCTTAAATACATTTTCGAGAACCACAACTATTAGTACAAGAATACCTTAGAAGCGAATTAAAAAAATAATCCCAGTACCAAAAATTTACTGAAGTAAACGACGCCAATTACTTACATTAATTGAGCGGTAAAGGTTAAAACAATTTGGTTTTGCTTACTTTTCTTTCCGCAGTCGACGGCATTATTTAAAATATTTTCGTCTGCTGAGCCAAACGTTTCGGTTAACATTTCAGCTATTTCGTTCTTTACATAATCATCCTGAAATACGCCGTACTTAAACTGAAATGCAAACAAAAATAGCAATTAATTCATTTACAGTATGAAATATGAAAATAAACTGTTCGTTTATAACTATACTCTTACCATCCCTTGACCCGTCAGAAGACATTCTCGGTAACACTGAAAAAGAAGAATATATAAATATCGAAAGCAATATAATTGGATAAGAACTGCGCCATATATACGGACAGAAAAATATCTGAGTGATCAATAGAAAACTTAATGATATCACTTTTTTCATTTTAGCTACTTACTAGCATGGATTTGCATGTAAGATTCTGGTAAAATATAAATTCATTTAAGAAAAATTATGTTGTGTTCTTAGCAGTTACCTTAACAATGTGTTTCCAAACTATAATAACATTGAAATATAGAATAGGACGTTACTGGAAATTTTTGAACGACTAAACAAAATATCGTAATATGATCTAGAACTTTTGAATGAACAATAAATTCTATGAATTTTAAAAATTTAAAAGCAAGAAACTACCACACTTACCATAAAATTCTCATCAGGCGACGCCTCCATTTTTTTAATTGACATGGTAGTTACTGAAATAATGAAACAGAAAATAACTGTTAAATCCACTGAAAATATAAATAACAGACATTACTGTATCTGTTATGGGTTAACATAAGTACCTTAGCTATTACTGGAGCACTGGAATTAAAGCCAATTTTTTATTTCTTACATATATTTAGGACACGGTTAATTTCTATATACAGCGTATTCGGGAACGAGTGGTAGTAAATTTAATGTGTGGTAGATAATACGAAACCAGAGTTCATACTTATAGGCGATTCGGGATAAAGTGAGCACTCAAAAAGCCCTGCTAAAGTTCTATTTGCAACAAATTCGTATCTTTCCGCGCGTAAAAGCTGACGACGGGACAATGTCTAACCTCTGTAGACACGTCACTTGATAACTGGATTTATTTACTTGGACATACTCCATTGCAAAATAAATGACTGTCAAAAGAAAACTAAAATAAGACAAGAAAACATAAATAAGCAGAGTATGCTTTAGTCATCAGGATACATACACAACATGAAATTCCAAAACTGGAACCTGGTCAGATAAAACAAGGAACAAACAGAAATTAAAGAAATAACAAAAATATAAAAAAGAGACCTAAGTTGACATGTGACACAACGATGAGACGAAACAAAAACACAAACAGAAATACAGCCAACAACACAACGATGAGACTAAACCAAACACAAAAACATCTTTGTGTTTTGTTTAGTCTCATCGTTGTGTTGTTGGCTGTATTTCTGTTTGTGTTTTTGTTTCGTCTCATCGTTGTGTCACATGTCAACTTAGGTCTCTTTTTTATATTTTTGTTATTTCTTTAATTTCTGTTTGTTCCTTGTTTTATCTGACAAGATTCCAGTTTTGGAATTTCATGTTGTTTATGTATCCTGATGACTAAAGCATACTCTGCTTATTTATGTTTTCTTGTCTTATTTTTTGTTTTCTTTTGACAGTCATTTATTTCGCAATGGAGTATGTCCAAGTAAATAAATCCAGTCATGCACTACCATTGCACAGTTCTTTCAAAGATCACGTCACTTGATGTTTGCGCGTGTAAAATAAAATGTGCAGTCAGTATGAATCTTTACAGTTTGATATAAAAAAGTTCATTAATTATATAAAACACAACTTTGTTGATTTATGTTGATTTAATTTTAGTATTGTTTAATTTAAATAAGAAAATACACGGAACTATGTTGCATAACTTTGCTGCTAACCATACAAGCAGTAAGACAACCATAGTTTATGTTAAACTATGTGCAGTAACGGCTAGTGATAATTTTCAGAAGTTAAAATTTAGTGCTCACTTTAACTCGGAACGACCTATAGTAAACATAATGTGTCCTGATATGGTAGCCTGCAAAGTTACGTGGGCAAACGCTAGTGCTCATACTTGAATTCCGTGCTTTCTGAGACGCCAGTCCAGTGAATTAAAGGCTATGCGATTTCTTTATTACCTGAATGTCATTGTGAAATAAGATCCACCTTACATAATTATTACCTATGGGACAGTAAGCGAGTTCTGTGGACTTAATTTATAATATGCCTTAGAGAGAAAGATTTTTATTGTATTTGTAGATAGAAACTAC
This sequence comes from Medauroidea extradentata, assembly GCA_003012365.1. Lineage (NCBI taxonomy): Eukaryota > Metazoa > Arthropoda > Insecta > Phasmatodea > Phasmatidae > Medauroidea > Medauroidea extradentata. The sequence continues at coordinate 2,688 of PNEQ01044372.1, read as the reverse complement.
TAACGTAGGCCTTAAATAATTACTTTACCGTCTCTTGTCACAGAAAGCGGAAAATCGCTGAGAATTATTGTGATTAAGTTATGAAAACAAGAATGTGTATTTGCGCAGTCTAACTTGATGAGTTGTGCAGTTCTGCGCACATGAGAGTATAATTCTGCGCACACTAAATTAGTTTACAAAAGTACATACTTTTTCGGTAAAATATACTATAACAGTATAGCTAAATATATGGTTCATCGAGTGATAGAAAGAAATTAACAAATCAGATTGAACATATTAATAAACGGATAGTAGATTTACACAAAAAAACAGAACAACTGCTTATGTGTACATTTTATGTCTTAGGTCTACACACTACAATAACTACAACATAGAAACTTAAACAGTGCGTAATATAAATTTCACTGTGTAATGGACAATAAAATAATTTTAGTCTAGCAGTTTCAGGAAATTTATCAGAGATGTTTGATAAGAAAAAATGTTTTTGGTCTAAACCGTTAATTATTCTGAGCTACATGAAACATAAATTCTAAACGAAATATAAAACACAACACCCCTGTATAGACTTACATTTCAAGTCTTACAGGGGTGTAAAAGTAGTTAACATTTTTGTGTTGCACCCTGGATAACGCTCCATTAACTAACTAGAACAACTGGCGGCCAGAAGATCTTCTAGATATTCTGACCAATACAGATCACAGTGTATGCGAAGTCTAATTTTAACCACCCTTCTCAGGCGCTTCAAAACAGAAGAGTTAGACCCTGTGTCTACAAATCTGCTAGTTGAATACTGAGAGTATTAGTAGAGCTAAATGCCAATGCCTACTTAAACTACTTGATGAAAATGTTATCGACGTAGCCATGATTCAGGAAACTCGTGCAGAAACCGAAGAACAACTACAGCTAAGGAGATAAATACCGGTGAACGATCTCATTGGAGCCACTTTCCATAAAACTTAAGGCGCATCAACGCCCGTTTGGAGAAATGTAGAAAATGGTGTTCTAGAAAATGTTCCTCGTCTGATAATATTTATGAGTTCAGTGTTCAAGTTGGAGAATTATCAGTAACCTACACTTATGGTATCTGTATAAGAATAAAAGTGAAGAAAATCGAGCTAATTAGTTTGTTGTTGGCTGTACTGTACTAAATTGTTAAAATTAATATTCGACCTTAACTTTATAATGATTTTGTTTAGAATTAATTATTCATGATAAAAATTGTGTAGGACTCAACTGAACTACTTAAAAAGCAGTTATAAATATATATTTTAAATAATTTATTTGTGGTTACTAAATAGTTTTATTGTATTTACCCTTTACTAGGAAAAATAAAGGTATCTGCGTAGATGCCATAAAATTACTTATTAAATTGCATATATTGTAAAACTGTGTAGCAAAAGGTACATTTTATTGTAACTACCTTTTACTAGGACGAATCACTATATTGCCTTAGGTACCATAAAACTACTAAGTAAAACTGTGGATAATTATTCCTCAGAACACTGTATTACCCAAATTTGTAATTGGAATCAAGTGTAAACTGCACACAATTTCTATTGATAGAATTGTAAACAAAATGTTAAATTTACAATGATTTGATGAAATTATTACACAGCAACACAATAACATAAATGTAAAATAAATAAACAAAAATAACATAGTCTAAAAACGACAAATAGTTTTACAAAACATTCCATAATAACTGGTAAACCTGTAGTTATTTGGACATTAACAGTAAAACCTAGTAAGGATCAGTGACTCAGGACAGAAGTGTTCATACCAATACTCAAGGTTTGTGTCCAATTGTGTTATCAAAAGATAATATTCACTAGGACAATCATAAAATACACTTTCTATTACGTGTTTGACATTTAGGAATTGTCACAGTCACTACCATTCTCTGCCTTAATTACCAGTTAGTGCAAGTGAATGCCAAAATTCTAGTATGTTTTCAGGTCAGATTTCAGCAACTGAAATAGAGACCATTGTTAAACAATTCAGCTACTTACTTATTAGTTATCTGCTGGTGACGTTGGGTTCGTAAATAAACATCACACATTTTGTTGAATGTAATTTTCAACGGAGTAGAAGTTAAGTAGAAGGGGATAAAACGGTGGGATGTGTGTGGAGGAAGGAACATTATAACTTCTCCCTTTTCTCTACAGTTGACTCGTGTGTTAAGTGATATATTGCTCTTGTGATTGTCCAAGATAAGCAGCACTGGGTCTTCTTTTGTACATCTTACATTTATTCGAAAATAATGAAGCCGCTGGAGAAATAACTATTTAAATGCAATCCATTATTTGAGCATGATTTTGCAGTTACAATGTATTTAATTTTTAGCCTGTTTTCCTCTAGGAAAGATAGACTTGCGAGATCACGCGTCTCTTGTGAGTGAGTTATTTTGGTCAGCTCTCCAGGTCTTTGGCACTGATGAGGGGTGATATGCCGTGAGTATGAAGCAGCGCCGGAATGAAGGGGTGGGGGAAACGGGAGGTCCCCGAGAAAACCCGCTGATCAGCGGTATCGCCCGGCACGTTTTCCACACGTAAAAATGAAGGGACTGACTCCGCCGGGAATCGAACCGTGATCGCCTTGGTGGGAGGCGAATGGTCTGACCATTTTTTTTACCCTTTATTTTCTTTTATTTCTTTTTTTTTTTTTTTTTTTTTTTTTTTTTTTTTTTTT
>PNEQ01044371.1:22762-49407 GCA_003012365.1 Medauroidea extradentata | reverse complement strand
AAAAAAAAAAAAAAAAAAAAAAAAAAAAAAAAAAAAAAAAAAAAAAAAAAAAAAAAAAAAAAAAAAAAAAAAAAAAAAAAAAAAAAAAAAAAAAAAAAAAAAAAAAAAAAAAAAAAAAAAAAAAAATATCTGGCAGAACAGTAAAAACGCTCGTTGCGATAAATGCCGAAAAAAAAGCACAGACATTAAAACCTAGAATCATCATCGTTACTAGATAATCCATACTTTTACTCATAAAATAAGAGAAAGGGATATATTTTTCTGAAACATGCCGTTATACATTTTTTTGTCGTCTTAAATAATCATTTACGTTAAGTAATAGACAGGCACGAAATCGAATAAAATACTATTTAAATTGTTTTTATATTATCGGAATGTAAATTATTTGTATTTTTAAAAAAATTATTGAATTTTCAAAAATTTTTATTTTTAGTTTCAGCATTTTTTTAAATACAAATAATTTTTATTATTTATTTTTATGAGCATGAGATTGTAGCCTGCAATGTCTTTATCAACTGTGATTTTTTTAGAGTTTGGTATATCAGTTGGTTTTAGTGTAGTCGTTAAAACAGAAACATTCAAAATATGACTTTAACGTACCATTACGCGAAAACTATGAGAGATAAAAAAATTTCATAAGAGCCTAATTTAGTCACATTTTGTGTCTTAAATAAGAAAAAAAGTATCTGGTACAAGAAAAAAAAATTTTAAAAATGGTGATGAAAATTGCGGTATACCGCGCCCTTAAAGACGCTGTTAGCCTGAGAGAAATAGCGTGATCAAGGATAGGAATTTTCTCGTTAGATACAATTGGAGGTGCTCAGTTATCTTTAATGATAAGATGAATACAAAGTAGGAAAAAATAATTTTTTAAGATTATGTTTTCGAGTGATTTTTATAAACATGTTTATTCGTTCATAATTCTCAGGGTATTTAAAAAACACCTAGAGGGAGCTTCCCACTAGCTCAATAGAGACTCCGAAGCGACGGAGCTTGAAACGCATATCAAATGCCACATCATCACAATGAGCGTGCAAGATTTCCGCAGGTACATTTTTGGTATGGGACTGTATACGGTGATCATATAATGGTATTGATGGAAAGTATGTAGAAAAGTTCAATACACTAAGTTTCACATACATCCGGTTTGTACATTTTGAAGTACGGCAGTCTGTAAAAGCCGTTTTTAACTATATGGGAGGGCTTAGAAACAGTATTTTTAGTTAGCATCGTGCTCTAACAATGACGTTCCGACCTTGTCCGAAGTTTTTTTCTTTTCGTACATTGGTACAATGGGAACTTGTCGAATAGCTAGCCAAAACACTACAATTGCATTATATCACGTGGTATTCGTCGCTCTTAAAATATCATACATTAATGTGAGCCAAATCGTGATGGACAAAAATAGTGGTGGTGTATATGTAGGTTCGATATCTACTGGGCCATACTTAATACCATTCAACATGTATATATCTAGTCTTTCTCTCACGACGGCTCCGAGGTGGGCAGCTATCGTTATATGAACATTGAGAATGTTTGTAAAAGCAGTCCTCAATGGGCGAAGACTAACACCAGTTGAACGCGTTGTTCAGTAATCGGTATTTTGAACAGCCTATATGAATGATTAGTACATATATGCGATAAGGCAATATATATAAATATCTGGTTTAAATAATGTTTGTGAATGTTAAAGGGAGGTCCTGGAGGCCTGGGAACGCGGTGCTGCCAAGACAAATTTTGAAAAATAAGTTGACTTCCCAACCAAAAGTCAATATAAATTCAGTAGATTTTGTTATCCTAAGATACTTATTGTAACAAGTTTACAACGTTAACCAATTAAACGATTTAGTAGTGGTACCCATGTCAAAAAATTATGTTACTGTGCAAAGTCACGGAACAATAATGAACTTAAGTTTGGAAACGAAATAATATATTCGTTGCATAGGATTAAAGAAAGCACTGAGACTTTGGCCTGACCCCTCGAGGAAAGCGGATGTCGTGTCCGCGGCGTGTCCCGTGACCAGGGATTCATTTGCGATTTTTTTTATTAAGGAGCTTGGTCCTGAACCTCCGAGCGAGACGGATATCGGTTCGCGAGGCTACTCGCTAAACAAACATGTTTGTGATTTTGGGTTGTATCCTTTAATTAAGCACTCCGTCCAACGACTAAGAGAGCGGCGGGAGTGATATTCGCGAGACCAATAGTATAAATTTTTAACCAGAATTTTTGACGTGCTGTATAATCGGTGACGTCCAATTGTTCGTCAAAGAGTGACATGAGCCGCATCGCCTTGAATAGACGCCGACGCGACGTTCTGCAGCTTGCCATACTTTCAGAATATTGGGGCTTTCATTTATTTATTCACTTATTCCTTTTATTAAGAACTATTTCGGCTCTTAGAGGTGAAGACTCGAGTAGTGAACGAGCAAGAATCGGCCGAAGAGCCCATACGCGGGGAAGCCCTTTTCGTGCTCATTGTACCCTAGAAAATTCAAGCATAGACCAGATTATATTATTTCATGTAATATAATATTGCAGCCAAAAAATGCCTAGATAAGACTACACACACACACACACACACACACACACACACACACACACACACACACACACACACACACACACATATATATATATATATATATATATATATATATATATTAATATATACATACATATAATTTTCTGTCAGAAATGCAGCAATACGTGTTCAATAATTAAATGAAACCTTACTCAAATATTTCTAGAAAAAATGTAAAATCAAAATTAGTAATAAACAGATAGCTGTAATTACAACTGAGAAAAAAAATGTTTTTTTAAGGGCGCGGTCAACTGCAATTTTCATCACCATTTTTTATTTTTTATTTGTACCGGACATTTTTTCCTTGTTTAAGACACAAAATGTGACTAAATTTGGCTCTTATGAAATTTTTTTTTATTTCTCGTAGTTTTCGCGTAATGGCTTGTTAAAATCATATTTTGCATTTTTCCGTTCTAAGGACTACACTAAAACCAACTGATATACCAAACTCAAAAAAAGTCACTGTGGATAAAGACATTAAAAATAAAAAATTAAAAACATTTGTAAACTTAAAAAATGCTGAAACTGAAAATAAAAATTTTAAAAAAGTCTACAAAACTAACGATATTTCATAAAAATATAAAATTAAGATTTAATCGAACTTGAACACCGGACAAGTGTGCGTCATCATACTGCCCACGACATGCTGGAGGTACCGTGAACTACACGACAGATAGGTACGAGAAAACACTGTGTTTTCACGTGTTAGACCCAATAAGTAAGTGTCGACGTAGGAGACAAGAATAGGAACTCATAGAGACCTGGTAGCAGAAATTTTTTGTGTGGAATGTATGTTTGTAATATTGTACGTAGTCTGTTGAACTGAAATATATACGCAGTCCGTTGAAACTGTTGTGTGTGGTTTTATGTTAAGACTCGCTTCTATGGGGGTGAACATAGGAGGACCAGAAGGCCTTGCTCTCTACCCGACCCCAGTTAACGAGCGATTGCTGGCTGCCGTCCCCGTCACACCATGATCATGAGAAAAATACACAAATAACAAGTTAAATTTTACTAAATGAAACAGTCATTTTAAATGACCGATTGATTAGTAATTATTATACTGATCAAGCAGTGAATACATTAACTAATTAAATCTGCTACAGCATCTCTCCTTTTTTAATTCAATCATTAAAACCCAGTAAAGAACATAATTGCCAGTAAAAAAAATTAATAAATAATTTACTCAGTCAGTCAGAATTCAAGTTACCCTAACTTAAACTGGGACACAAGGAAAACTTTTTTTTGCAATTTTCGAAATGTTACTTTATAGTATATGGTATGGAACAAATAAAACATATTTCTGTACTATCATCCGTATTGCAAAATCAAGTCAGCAATGTGTAATATTTTCTCAAAATTATTTGGCTGCGACATATACTTCGCCGAGGTTTTAATTTGTCTCGTTTATTCCTGCTTATCCTGATGCTAGATGGTAAATGTAAGTAATATTTAAAGCAAACTAGTAATCCGGCTTTGACGAAATGGATGGTCAGTAGGAAATATTCAATGACGTACCATCTAATACCAAGAATCCTAGATTAAAACCCTTTTCTTGTGGCCCAACTCGGACCGAATACACACGTTTATTTTGCGTGTAAAACAAAACAAGTGGTGTAATTTTTTAAGTTTTACGCAGATATTATTTTAGGCATAGCAGTCAAATAAAAAAAAATACTGTACATAATTTAACTAAGAGAGTAGCAGAAGTATGATCGAATGTAGGCTAAACGCGGACAGCTTCCTGAACAAGACCTATCATTCTGTGTTTATCACCACCTTTACTCCACATCTAATGTTCTGTAGAACTATGTCCCGGCTGCCTGGGTTCAAATTCGCAAAGAGGCCATCCGGGTCTCTCCGTATCGCTTCGTCACCAGCTAAGTCATTCAAGACGGCGAGACACACAACTTTGTAGGCTGACAGGAACTGGGAGAGGAGTCGGCCATGGCCTTTGTTATGAAACCATCCCAGCATTCGCCTGGAGCGACTTCGGGAAACCATGGGAAACGGAACTCAGGATGACCGGAGCCGGGTATGAAACACATGTCCTCCCGAATGTGAGTCCAACGCGTTACCATTGCGTCACTTCGCTCGGTCCGTAATCAGTGAACCAGTTTTCTCTTTTGAAGACTTGGATTCCGTAAATCCGTCACAGATTATCTAGCATGTTTTGCGGTGCTATTACTGTCCTGCGAACAAAATTACTTTAGCACTACGTGGCCTTAGGAAACCAATAGTGAGTCAAAGAAAACAGTTACGGTGACAGACTCGTCTAAAGGAACATCCTGTGTTCTTCTGTGTCAACTTTCTGTCGTTTTATCTTGCGTCTTTAGCGTCATCGTCGTGTGGTCTAATCCATTGTGTAATGTTGTCTTCGTCTAAGGTATACTTTTTGCTATCTTGTTCTTTTAACATCTCTGTCAATATTCCTTCTTGTCTCGTTTAGTTATTCGATCACATTTTTTTATTGGTTTGTTAGAAATATGACAACACCTTGTGGCACATACAGACATGCAATTAAAAATGAAACACACATATAAGAGTGTTATGTGTAATTTTATAACAATTCATGAAACGAGTTTCGACAAAATAAACCATTTTTATGGACTAACGCTACTGCGAGGTGTTGAAAACCCAAAACAAAACCAAAGAACTAGACAGTAGAAAATAAACACAATATAGACGCCCGTACAAGCTGTTGTTAACAAATAAGTAAAACACGTGCAATTCCAAAAGATTATGTACCAGAAAGGAAAAACTAAAAAATAGACAACCATTCAAGTAACTGTGTACTAGCAACAGCCACTGACACATCACAGATTAAATAGTAAAACAGACGTGAAATGACGTGAAGGCTCGTTTGGTAGGGGGCGAGCTTAGCGCATTATTGGTGGCCCGAGTCTGTTGATACAGGTGGTTCGCGATAAAGTGAACACTTATTAAAGACCCTCTTGTCTAGAATAATAATTTTAAAAATACTATTTATTGCGGCATTAGGTGTTAACTTTTGAGTGTAGTATAATCTATACTGTTTGGTTGTTAGTTAGGTATCTTTATTTATATTAAAATGAGGCAGGAAACTTAAAAATTATTTATAAGGAAAAAAGTAACAAAGGGTTCAAAAGTGCTCACTTTATCCCGAACCACCTGTACCAGCCCCGTGTCTGTTTGGATCCTGCATGTTACGCCCGGTTTCCTATTGACTTTGTTGCCGGCTAGCAGGGCAGCTGCCTTACGCTGGTTGGCGGTAGGCGTTTCAAGTTTCCAACATGTTGCTGGTTGTGTGAGTTTACATTCCTACCGGCTGTTTCACTTCTGTATTCATAAATGTTCACAACGTCACGTTGTGACATTATTGCGGGGACACTCGGGAACAAAGCAAGTGTCGGTGTTACCTGGTGTAACTGGGCCGAGTTAGGAATGAGAGGGATGTGGGAGGGATATGGTCGACTACGAATTCGTCAGGACTACAAATACGTCCCCTTCACTCTTTCCACAAACCATACACCGCCGCCTATTTTCACGCCTATCCAATTATGCCTTAAGTATATTTCTTTCCATTAGCGGGCAAAGCAAATTTGATAAAGGTTTTTCCTTCAACATATTTCCATGGCAGCCATCTTATTTCTTCAACCACCATGGCCCAGAACTAACTGAGAGAAGAAAATAAAAACGTTTGTAGACTTGACGTGTGGTGTGTGCTGAGCAGTTGCAAAGTAACATGGTGCTTGTTCAGTACTGTACAGCGTAAGTGGACGCAGTAGGAAGCAATAACAATCGTACAAGTGGGTCTAACTGAACGTAATGCGGCCACTCACTAGTCAGCTGCAAGACACCCATTGGTACGACGTCTGCTACACAACAACGTCTGGGAGGCTGAGGCATACACGAAAAGTAAACATGTACAGTTGAGAACAAACACAGCTTACATTGCAACACATTCATCACATGACACTGGAAGTGACAAGTGAAGACTGAGTGAAGAGATTTTGGTCGGCGCGTAACTTTTAGGCGCTTGTGAAAGGTGGCATGAAGTGGGCATGAAGCGGCGCCGGAATGAAGGAGCGGTGGAAACTCGAGATCCCCAAAAAAACCGACGACCATCGACCGGCACGATTCCCAGATGCGAGAATCCGGAGCCCAACCCACCGGGAATCAAACCCGGATCGCCTTGGTGAGAGGCGAGGGTCTGACACGTGGCCACCACAGCCCCACCCCCTGGAAGTGAGGAGCTCGTACACAAGACATAGATAGAGTTGATGTAGGGTTGTGGACGGACGAATGAAGAAGAGCGACTCACCCGATGCGGTGACCCAGAGGTTCCTGTAGGGCTCGAACTCTCGCCTCAGTCTGGGTAGTTCCTCGAAGACGACGGGCGGCAGACCGAAGATCTTCTGCCTCTGGACGAGAGTGGCCGCCGTCTCCTGACTCTCTTGTATGGCGTTCCACAGGCGAGTGCACATCCTCGCCAGCTCGTGCACCTGCCGAGGAACAACTATTCTTAAAAATAACAAGTCGACGCACCAGGATTCGATCCAGTACCCCTCTGGTTGTTAATCGCTCACCTGAACCATAAACCTACTCAGTTTACGTACCGGTTTCGTTCATCTATTTACGGGATGATTCGGAAAAGAGTGTATTTTATGAAAACGTAAGTAAAAAAATTGTTTTCAATTTTGCCGTAAAATTAATTATAGTAGGGGCCTACGAGTAACGCTACTCTGCAAACAGACTGTAAAATTTTATTTATACAAATAAAATCATAAAATACTTTGTGTTTCATTGTTTTGGCACTACTCAATGTTGTGTTTTATATAACGTGACATGTTTGTATTATTATTATTTTTTTTTTTAATTACATGTTATAGGCGATTCTCAAGATGGAGTTACTCCCACTACAATATTAATTTAATGGAAAAACTTCCCTGGCGTACCATCATCACGAAAAATTAACCCGCCCCGTCCTGACTTCCCCTCTATATTCAAAGTGCAGTTCACTTATTTAATTGTTCTAATTTTATAGCTCTTTATTACAGAAAAACACTTGCTAGAAGCAGCATTTGTATACAACCTACGATTTCCGAAACACCAATCATTTTGGTTTACTACAAATTTTTCCTCTGTTTCCTTACAAGGAAATTCAATGTAGACTCTAACTTCACAAAATTGTTTTTATTTATTAGCCTATTTGTTTACCCACGTACAGTTAAACTAAAGGCCGGATTGCAACAAATACGTGTAACACTGTTATCCATTTTACATCAATACTTAAGCATAAAAATTATCATATTAATGAGATGAAAAATAACTAAAACAGTTTACATTATAATAATTACGTGACAGTAGCCTACATATATTTTCCAACTAATGTAACATAACATGTTTATTATGTAACTACCCGAAGATAAATAAAACCAACTGTGATATTGCAGTGGACTCGAGTATGGCTTTTAGGGTGGTATTTTCATCAGTTGGTCAGCCCACAGTTTAGCTGCTAAACAAGTAAACGATTTTCTGTACGTAGCAGTTCCATAAACCGGAATTCTCAAATTTGTTTTGTGACGTGTAAAATGTCCGTGAACATGTTAGTGTGATGAGTTCATTTATACTCGCTTTTTTGGGCCACCGTTTTCTTCACTGGAAACTATGATGTCCGTTGTGCACTCTCATTATTGCTAGAGACACTGGAAAATCGCGGAAATATTTAACATAGTCTCCAATAAACTATAGTATCTCAATCGTGACAAGTGTGAACAGTTTTCTGGCATTTCACACACGTTCTGTGTTATAACTACACAGTTCTAATTGGGTCTGTTGAAGAGGGACACGGTGCTTCATATAAACGATAGCCAATATAGGTGCAAAACCTTCATAGTTATAACATAGCATGTTGGAAACTAGCAAACAATTAACTTTTCCCGCGATTTATCAGTGTGTCTAATTATTGCACAACCTTCTGTCGCACCTATAAACCTGACAATAAAGTAATGGCTGGTATCCACTCGTCAGTCAAATGGCACTGTGGCAATTTTACACGTGTTCTTACGTGACTAGGTCTCAAATTATTTCGTGCGTAATACCGACATAATTAAATTCCGTTATTATGTGCAAGAATTTTCAGTACTAAGAAGATGTTACGGTATGTAACAAATTTTCTTGACTGACTTCCTACATGGCTATATACTGTATTTTGTTGGTTGAGAGTGAAAACAGGTGTTCATTTCAAGATAATCTATTCAAATAAGAATAATTAGTAGTAAATTTTTATTTGCATCGTCTTGTTACTAAAGTGTAGACAGATCCTATACAAGAGTGTAAAGCCGAAGACTGTTGAATAGGACGGCAATCTAATAACAGTGAACGCTGGGTCCTGGCTGTCGACAATTCGCGTCACACTACAACAATGCTCCAGAAATTCTAACCCATCCTACGCTCTCATGTAAGTCAATGAATTCGGGACTCCGGTTGTGCCATGCAGAAGCGAACAAAACGTACCATAAACATCCCCAAGATCTGCTCTATCCTCGGACTCGAGACAACGCGAGAAGATGGATGATCTGCGTTACCTAGCGTAGAGAAATCGATCAATCTTCAGCGAAGATATCAGAGGTTGGGCGGTAGTTAATTCATGTTAGCTTTACGGTGGCCGCCTGTCCAAACCTGAGAGACGTGTGCAGAGAGTTGGCCGTTACGAGATTACTATAATGTTCAGCGTGCGTAAGTTACGCCTGCTTAGGAATAGCAATTAAAGAAACGTTAAGGGTCATTCGGAATAAAGAAAGTGAACACTAAAAATGTAACCTTTGAAAAATATCACTAGCAGTTAATGCATATAATTCAACGAAAAATATAATTGCATTAATGCTTATATGGTTGGCAGTGAAGTTACGTAATATAGTTCCGCGTATTTTCCTATTTGAATAAAACAATACTGAAACACAGTAAACCAAAATTGACAGAATTGGAATTGCAATAATTTATAATCTTTCTTTATCAAACTATACAGGTTCCTACCGACTACATAATTTATCATACACGCGCAAACAACAAGAGACGAGACGTGTCCAGAGATGTTAGACATTTACAGTCGTTAGCCGTTGCGCGCGAAACGACACGAACTGTCTGAAAATAGAACTTTGGCAGGGATTTTTTGAGTACTCACTTTATTCCGCACCGCCTATACACACATTGTTGTACCCATTTTAGGTCATATATATATATATATATATATATATATATATATATATATATATATATATATATATATATATATATATATATAACGTCTACATCAACTGAATTCATTTAGCTCAAGATAAATTCTTAGCTAAGCACTCGAATGTGTACTGTTTGCTCGGAAACTGCTCAGCGTGCTTGAATATAAGTAGTTTTAAAAGTGAATAAACTAAAAATACGGCGATTTATATATAAATATATGCATTCTAGCTCGTCATAGTAAAACGATAGTTAGTGAACTGAAGCGTTGATATTTTCGTCAGCACTCGATATCTATGTCTTCAGCGCTGGGGAGGGGTGACATGATATGAATATGAAGCAGCGCTGGAATGGAAGGGCGGGTGAAACGGGAGATCCCCGAGAGGATCCACCGTACAGTGGAATCGTCCGGCACGATTCCCACTTACCACGTGTGACAATCCGGAGACCGACCCCGCCGGGAATCGAACCCGGATCACCTTGGTGGGAGACGAGTGTTCTAGCTACTGAACCAACCGGAGCCCCAGGGTGATACTTAGAAATAAAATTAATTTCATAATAACAAACATATATTTTTCTCCTTAACTTTAGGATTTCAGTTTTTCGAAAACGTAAATTCAAGACTGCTTGAGTTTAACTTTGCCTACTCCCTTGTGTATAACTCCGTAAGAAGTTTATGTATCGAAAGCTATAACCCACCACGCGTTCCCGCCTTCTGGCAGGATCACAGTGTGTATGAGAGAAGGCAGGTAGAAGGTTGGGCCGGCTGCACGACTAGCGAGCCAAGCCTGTCGCCCGTACAGGCCCGAAAAATGGATAAGTGTGATGAGAGCGGTGAGGTGATAGAATGTGGTAAGCGAGGAAAACGGTCGTTTCCCGAGAAGAGCCCGACGGCTAACGGCAACGTCTGCCACGTTACCCAAATGTGAAAAATTCCGGGACCGAACCTGCCGAGGATCGAACCCAGATCACCTAGGTGGAAGGCGAGGTGCCTGGCCCCACGACCCCTATTGTGTAATGCTTAAGTTATCAACTTAATCTGTAATTTAGGAAACAACATAAGTCAATTTTCTATCAAAGTAAGTTGCGTTATACTTTTCTACAGAGATAGCCAATGAAATGTAGGGTTCCTCAAATAAACTCATAGTTCAGAATCATTCTATACTCGCAACTATCGTTGACTGTGGTTTAACAATACGTGTATTTACCTCAGTACAAAATCATAATACCGCAACTCACTTTGGTAGAAAACTTACTTATGTAGTTTCTCAAATGACTCATTCAATTTTGTAGCAACGTTTAGTTGTAAATGAAGGCAGTTGTCAGCGCACCTTGGCCATGTCGTCGCGGACGGCGATGTCTCGCACGCGCGCGGTGAGGTCCTCTATGTGCCCGCGCAGTGCTGTGATGTCGGCGCCCTGGGCCGCCCTCAGTCGCTCCGTCTCGTCGGCCAGCAGCTTATCTGTGTCCTCCAGCTGTTGTTCGATTCGCCACGCGAACCCAGCTGCCTCCCATTTCGCCTCGAAGTCCTCCAGCTCCAGTGGGAACATCAGGCGTTCCAGCATGTCGTACTCCTGCGGCCACAAGCCTCACTAATTAAGGCTATTCAAGACTAGTGAATAACAGCACGCTCTCTTATTCTTATGAAACTCGGAATATATGCTCTGAATCACGTTATTAGACAGCTAAAGCAGTCGCAGACACTGCATAAAGGATAGTCCCCCCCCCCCGCGCGCTTCAGTCTGAGGAAGGACGTGGAAGGATGAGGTTACGTCGCTTGAGCTCTCTACCACCATAAGAAAGGCGAGCGTAAGAAATCGTCGCGTCGAAGGAGGGGACGCGCACTTGTTACTGCACACCACGGTCGTAGAAGAACAGGTCTGGACACTCGCCTATCTAACAATGTATTTTACTTGACCCCTTTGTTGTTTGGCTGTAGTTTGCCAAGTTACCGAGAATGTTGTGTTTTATTGGCGCTTCAGTTAGGGCGGTCGGACTCAAACTCCGACAACTTTTTTCCATTGTTAAATTTATTAAGTAAATAAAGATTTCTGGAGCCATGATTTTAAATTGTGAGCGAAGTAAGTATTTCATACATTGATAAAAAATACGTTTTGAAAAATTGTTTATCCCAGTGGGAGGGAAGTGGGCGGAGTTTGAGCCGACCGCCCTAACAGCAGCGCCAAAAACATATAGCATTATCGTGAACTTAGTGAACTACAGCCAAACAACAAGGGGGTCAAATATCCAGGCGAGTGTCCAGACCTGTTCTTCTACGGCCGTGCTGCACACATATACCACAATGAGTCGATAGTTTGCATTTCTATAAACTTGGTATCGTTGTAATCAGGACGAATGCTGCTATTGGTCAAAAACAGAATGTTTGAATGAAATAAAACGGTGAGACAACTGGCGATATCTCGGGGCTGTTCGCCTTGTTGCAGTTGGCAACCTTGTGCTTAGTGACCCCAGAAAGTTACTAGATTTGTTTCATATATATATATATATATATATATATATATATATATATATATATATATATGTATATGTATATATATATATTATTATATTAAAGGGCACATTAGTTCATTATTTTATGGTATTTTATTGTATTATATTTTAATAAAGGTTAAGCATGTGTCTATAATACGTTAAAGTATTAAAATATAGCCCGCTATAATTGCTCACATCTGTGTGATTATAATGTGGCCGCATGGAGTGCTGCTTATAGTGTGTGTGATGCCTCACTTATTTGCTTAGTTAATCAATATAATTTACATTAAGTGAAGTTGTCGGCAAAGTGTCCAGGTGTGAGAAGCTACTGCAAACACCGTAGATGTCGACTTCTACTGTAATGTTGAGCAGTGTGATCGCGTCGTGAGGAGTATGGGACACGAGGCCTCTCTGCAAGACTGACTTGAAATTACGTTGGCTCGGCGATCATCGCTAAACCAGGTATGCGACGTCAATATTATGTAAGCCAATAGAATCGAGTTGGACCTTGAGAGTTATTTGAGAAACGTAACCTGTAACCTTTTGATAAACAAGAGCATTGGCAAACTGAATCAAACTGTGTTTTATATGGTTCGTTAATAGTGGGTTATGGACTATAAACTGTTTATTAGATAAAGGCACCGGTGCATAAACAATATATAAAGCTTAGTATGGTGTGACACGTTGATGATATGCAATAAATGTATAGCTTTCTTGATTTCGCTTATTTTCACAATACACTTAGGAATAGTATTCTAGCAAATCGCCCCTCTGGCGACGTGCCCTTTTCTTACGAAATATGTGTAGAGCTCAGTTTTAAAAAGCAATTGTAGTACACACCCACTCAGTGGGCATGTCGCCACAACGGTATTCGTTTTAGTACACCTAAGAAGTAGCTAAATTTCGACATTAAAACCTTATTTTCCGCAAAATTTGAGAAATACAAAGATGTCTCCTTTCATGTTTTAATAACTTTTGTCCCTTAGCCGGCGACATCTAATCTTAGAGAATTTTTTTTTTTTTTTTTCATTTTAATAAATCTGATAGTTTTCCTTTACTGTACGTGCCCGTAGTCATACATATTTTGACTCTGACATGCTGTTATTTGAATACTATGCATGCTAAAAATATTTCCATAAGAGAAAAATGCAGTCTCAAGTGACCTCTTCAAAACTGACATAATTTCTTACTCAAATATTTTATTATTATTTTCACACTTGGACGGCCTTAAGATGAGTCCTCGACTGACGCATAGCCGGAGTTGCAGCGTGTCACACGTATTCTTTTTACACAAAACCGCTTAACTTAATATTTTAATAATCTACGAAAAGAACACACACTTGAAACTATGCTTCTATGTTTTCAATAGGCCTAACTCAGCACGCTTGAGAAACATGACACTCGCTCTTATCGCTACGCTGTTCCCACGCGTCAAAGGTGGAAATTGGACACCGGTGAAGACTCCTCTTAATAGGGCGTGGTACATAATTAAACGCTACACGCATTAATATATAACTGTAGGTTTATTGAAGCCAATTTGCGAAAGTTAAACAATAGCAATCCTAGACAATAATTTTAGCCAACGTTTTAAACGAAATTGTTTCTAGTATTACTAACTTCTGAGACACAATCTCTGACGGCGGAACCTCATGCATTTAACTGCGGCGCAAGAGATAACGCGTAACGAATTAGTAATTCTGGATAAATATTTACTCATAAAGCTGGAAAATACCATTACCTAGGATTGTCATTGAGTATTTTATCCATATTGGCTTCGAAAAAAGCGTACAAATCAATCGATGTTTTCAGCGTTTATTTATCTACCAAGCACGCACTCGGGTGCCACCTACCATGCACTTCAAATGCGTTGCAAGTGTGTTCGTATATATAGTTCGGGATAGAATGAGCACTAAAGATTTAACATTTGATAATAATTCACTAGCAATAGTTAACGAACTCCTTGTATTGTTGGCAGCGAATTACCAAATATAGTTCCGTGTATGTCCCTATTTGATACAACAGTATCGAAATAAAATGAACTGAAATCAATACACTTGTATCTTATACGGTTAATATATTTTTAAAATCAAACTATATAGGTTCCTACCGACTTCTCAGTTTATCTTAGCCGCGCAAACATTAAGTGACGTGTCCAGAGAGGTTAGAGATTTCCCGTCGTTAGCCGTTACGATACAAATTGGCTGAAAATATAAATTTAGCAGGGCTTTATTAAGTGCTCAATTTATCACGAACCACATATAAATACGTTTTGTTTTACAAAATTATTCAACATGTCCCCTTTGTTCCAATGTACATAACGGAAACACTCTGGACAAGGTGGAAAAGTCATTGCGACACCATGCTCATTTACAATACTGTTGCGAAGCCCTCCTAAATAGCTAAAAACTGTCTTTTCAGACTACCGTATACCGTACTTAAAAATTTACTAACCAAATGTATGTGAAACTCAGATAGATATGTACACTGAACTAAACTACAGACGTTCCATCAGTAAGGTAGACGACGCCCTTAATGCCTGGGTATTATTTTTTTATATTGGTGCAAAAAATGCTCAAAACTTATGAGGGCGTTCTGCCAAAAAAATATATACCTTTCGTTCGCGTTTGTTTTAGGCTTATTTCCATAGCAAAATTGGTGATACTTTGGATGCAAAGTCTGGAAAACTATCCCTTATTGCTGTCTATAAATAATTAGCTACAAATTATTTTACATTGGTAAAAAAGCAATGTAGGGATTCTTCGATACGAAAATTGCGTGGTTTTGGAAAATATATTTTCATAACCACTGTAAAAAAAAAAGGGTGAACATGTGGAGACAGCGTCGCCTCTGATTCATAAAACATCTTAACTGAACGGCTGTAGGAGTCTACACACATGAAATGAAGCCCACAGAGACGGCGGAACAAACGGGAGTACAATGCAACTCCTGTACTCACCGTGAATGTTCCCTCTTTGCGAAGCCTCCTATCGATACATGTAAACGTAGAATAATGTGGTACACGTCTGTTCGGATACTTGTCTCTGTACATACACACTGCTGCTCTACTATTACACTGTGCAGCTCCATACACTAGGTGCATGTCAGCCATCTCAGACCATTTCGTTACACAACTACGTGCGTGTCCTCACTCTGTTCACAATACTGCAGTATGTTTCGCTGAGTAAATGTCAGAACATATCACATGGAACATCAGGACAAAGACCCTCCACTTGACGGTAGCATATGTTTAGCTCGACTCCAAAGTGTGGTGAACGTTATGTGAGATAATAAATTCGTCTTCCCTGTTCGCGCCACCATGTTGGGATATTAGAGAAGTACTGTGGACAGCTCATAACGAGGATATTTTGAGAGACGTGTAACGGTGTCATGAAGTGGACGTGACGCAGAGCATGTAATAAAAGCACATTTCATACGTTTTGTTGCTATGTTAACCCACGTTACGGCATTTATCAACGGAAATGTTTAATACCACTCTCTGGAACCTCGTCCTGTTGACATACACAACCATCATTTCATGGGTGGTGTACTAGTTGCCTACCTGCCGGGTTTTAAACACACAACAGGTTTCTTTAGGACATCCAACGTTGTTTAGCTACACTTAAACACTATGATAACTCCTCTTAAAAACAATGGTCGTCGTCATGTTTATACGAGGTTTTATTTGTTTGTCACATACGTAGTAAAATCCCTGACTCCTTTCCTCGTGTTTATAAAATCAAGTAAATCATACCTTAGGATAACACGTCTTCACTACGGTTAAATCAAACATTACAAGAACAAATACTCTGTCGTAATTGTTTGTCATATGTTGGTAGATTTCGTGTCACTTCAACGTGGCAGACGAATGCCATAATGCACTGTACCGCCGCACATAGCATACGGTATTGATGATCGTTTTGAACGAAAATGGTGTCTCCTACACAATTGCAACAAGAGGACCTTTTCTGTTATGCATGTCATGCTCGCCAAATATTCGTCCTCAAATACTTCCATATCTAGACAGTGAAAAAGTTTGACGACATACAAGGGTGGTCACCCCTGTAATATGCATAGTGGCGGGATGCTAGAAAGAGCATTTGCTGTGGGGTTACAGATCTCGATAACATAAAACACTGTTCTGGGTTTTGTCCTTTCATCGCATATGGTTTCCGATTTTTCAAGAAAAAAACTGTTTCTAATTTCAATTTTCAAAGGCTTATTGCTCCCGTACTATTCGGTTTAGATACAATGTGTCCTGTATGTTTTGCTTCATTTTTTATTAGGTATTAGCTGCCGAAGTTTTATGGTCGGATTTAGAAACATCCTCCTGTATATCGATTGTGAATCGAAAACACATTTACCCCGTTCTTTACCATTTTGGGACCAAATTCGGAAAGTATTTTTAAACGGTATTTAGATATTTATATAAGCATCAATCTAAAGCTAAGAGCACTTCGATATCTCGATTGGTTCGAAAGATATAGAAGAATAATCGAAAAAACATTTCACATATATTCACCCACTTAATTATCACATTTCGAAACGACTTTAGTCATTTGTATACGTAAACCATTGAAGTAAAAATCACGACGATTGCCAATTGTTTTTCAATGATATAGACGATTCAAAATAAACATTTTGCCCCTTTTTACTACTTGGGGGTCGAATGTCAAAAATCCTAAAATTAATTTTTGGGTGTTTACGTAAGCAACATTTTGACGTGAATACCAACTCTCTATCCCGAAGAATTCGATAGACATCGATAGTTAATCAGAAACATATTTAAGGCCGTTTCATCCCCTTAAATGTTGAATTTCGAAAAATCCTTAAATTGGCTAATATGCATTTTTAAGTGTGTCCTATTAAAGTAAAAATCACAATGATAGGCAGTCGGGTTCGAGCTCTATCGCCGTTTCTTCAGAAATACTTTTCAACCCTTTTCACCCCCTTAGAGGTCGAATTTCGAAAAATCCCTTCTCAGTGCTCGCGTACGACCTGAGGGGAACCCACACAAATAATTTCACGATTCTAGGTTCAGTGGTTTGGGCTGCAGTTTGATATGTCAGTCATTCTCTTTTATATAGAGAGATTATATAAAGTGTAGCCTAATTAGTAACTTGCATGTATCAACTGCATTGCTATGTTTATTATCATTCACCACCACTCTAGTTTCGCGGACCGAGCGAGGTGGCACAACGGTAGTGCGTTGGACTTGTATTCGATCCCCGACTCTGGCCATCCTGATTTAGATTTTATAGATATCGTATATATTGCTGTCATTATTTTAGTATCCTCGACGTAGTGGAAAAATTCATTTTATAGCCGCTGTATTTAAAAGCACGGTGATGTGATACACACGAAAGCTATACAGGTTAATGTATTGAATTACAACATAATGTTTGGGTTGTAGCAGTAACACTCCGCGCCAGATGAGTGTATCGTAGTTGTACGTAATGTGTTAAGGCAGTCAATAGGTGCATGCATTTTCTCATAATTGCTGCTTTAGATCTGTACCAATTAGTCAATGTGTTCCTGTAAAATTGATTCCTAATAAAGTTGTGATGCTTGTTATGTTGTTGAGATTGTAGCTTTTATTTATTTACTTCGATTTACTTAGGTTTTTTTAGTGGCAGAAGCGTTTGAAATTAAGTTAGTTTATCTTTTTTTAAATTGCGTTTTCTTCCTTTTAATTACATTTCACGTGTTTCAGCTCGGAGGCATTGTGGGGTGACTGGTTCAAAATTGATACTCCATAGTATTTTAGAATGTTTTAACGTTAGCTTGTTATATAAACGTATTTCTTCAAATAACTGACACTGTTAACTACCCGGTCACTTCGACTAGGACCCTCTGCAACGTAACAGAAACCGGCCAGCACCACGCCGGGGTTTGGCTGACTTTTCACGCTAGTGGCGTGACCTGCCTATTCCACCAACAGACTTTGCAGCTTTTCACTATTCACGCTGCACTTTGCATAAAACTGTAAAGTGCAAAGGAAATGTTTTCCACCAAAAATTATAACCTCTTTGTATTCTTTCAGCCAGCCTGCAAAGTCTTTGCAGTATTTTATACTCATTGTTTACATTGCTCATTTCAAGTTTATAGTTTACAAAGTGTATAATGAGTAAAAAACAAGAAATTGTTAGTAAAAAGTTCGCAATATTAGAACTTATAAAATAAAAAAAAGATCTTTATTTGGAACTTTCTCAAGCACAGCCACACAGAAACAAAGGGAGAATAAAAGGACGGAAATTCTTATCAACGCTCAATCACTTCAGCTTACATGGGCTGATAATAAGTGGACATTCGCCAGAGATCAGTTCTGGGGGCTATGGAAATGTCGAGCATTGGTAAGACATAAATTAAAATTACTATTTTCACCTATATTTAAATATATATGGGTGTGTGTGTTAGCTACCCATTGTAAAAATTCACTTAAATAATTACATGAATAACCGCGAATAACCTGTAGCCTACAATTTACACAAAAACAGAATTTCATTGGTTTGGGTCTATGATGCTACACGTACTGGTATACTGTGTGAATTATGCTGTTTTTCCATAGAAGTAACTTCATATTTTTTATTGAAAATATAAACTTCTAATACAATACATATTTGGTTTATATAACAGGTTTGACGAATAATTAGTACCAAAATAGCCCTAATTTAGCAATGCTCTCACAGTCTTTGATTGTTATTCAATGTACTAGAAATTACATCTGAACAACTGTAATCTTAATTTAAAATGCATGCAAATATTTCAATACGTCTAATTTATTTTAAAATATGTAATATTACAAGGGCATTGAGTATATTTTAGTGCGCCGAATAATTCATGTAACGACAATATACCAACTATGTTTTATTTTGTCTTTCAGTGAAAAGAGATAACGCCAAAAAAACAGGTTCTGCAGGAGGCAAAGAAAAAATACCAGATGAAGTAGACAGAGCTGTGTACGACATTCTGGATAGAGACTCAGCAGTTTTAGACGGACTTGGTTGGCCCTCCACATAGCCAAGACGTGACTCAAGACTCAAGAGACAGTAGCAACAGTAAATATTGCACGTTCTTCGCTATCTCCAGAGTCAAAGGAAGCCTTGGGTCAAGATCCAGTAATGGTTTCCACGACAGCTATGAAAATAAAGCGTACTACAACATCGACAGGCGATGTCAATGACAATGAACGAGGGGAACTGAAAACAAAACCTACTGCAATTTTCATCACCATTTTTAATTTTTATTTGTACCAGATATTTTTTATTATCTCTCATAGTTTTCGCGTAAAGGCTTGTTAAAGTCATATTTTGCATGTTTCCGTTTTAACGACTACACTAAAACCAACTGATATACCAAACTAAAAAAAAAAATCACAGTGGATAAACACATTGCAGCCTACAATGTCATGCTCATAAAAATAAAGAATAACAATTATTTGTGTTTTTAAAAAATATATTGATTTTTTTTTAAATTTTTCTTTTCAGTTTCAGCATTTTTTGAGTCAGTCATGGGTTGGGTTTGATGGGACTGTGGAACACAGGGATTCTACTGTTGAGTCTCTTTGTGTCTCTCTCCTCACCACTTCATCATTTCCCGAATTAATAATTTCTGGGAGACTGAAGAGTTTCCGCCCAGTAAACATGTTTCTAAGGAGAACGTTCAGTGTGTAGACCATTTTGCGCGCACACATTCACGAGATAGTGCTGGCAGGTACACTGTGTCGTTGCCATTTCGCTCTGAAACTCTGTTATTTGGAGTTAGCAGACTGCAAGCGGTCAATCGTCTGCTCCGGGTAGAGGCACGGTTGAAGAAGAACCCTTCTGTGCATCAGCTGTATTCTGACTTTATGCAGGATTATCTGGACAGTGGGCACATGGAGGCAGTCCCTACCCTGCTTCCACAGCTTTGCCAACTTACTATCTCCTGCATCGCTGTGTGGTGAAACCCGAAAGCTTGACCACCAACCTCAGGGTAGTTTGTAATGCGTCATCAAAGGGTTCGTCGGGCAATTCTCTGAATGATGTCTTGTTAACAGGGCCTTAACTTCAAAGGGACATTGTAAGTGTCTTGTTGTCCTTCCGACTGCACAACATTGCATTCACTACCGACATCAGACAAACGTATCGCCAGATACAAATGTATCAGGAGGACTAGGATTTTCAACAGATCATTTGGCGCTTTTCCGAGAGTGAGTCCATTGAAGATTTCCGTTTGAAAACTGTCACACATGGAGCTGCTTCAGCACCCTTCTTAGCTCTTTGTACATTGCAACAGCTGGCTAAAAATGAAAGAGAGAAGTATCCCCTGGCTGCTAAAACCTTGAGTACAGACGTGTATGTTAACGATGTGGTGACTGGTTCCCATTATGTTGAGTCTGTCCTAGCTATCCAGCAGGAACTGGTTGCACTGCTTGCTAGTGGAGGTTTTCAGTTATGTAAGTTTGTCAGCAACCACCCTGCTCTTCTGGACTGGTTTCCCCCTGAATATGTGGAGAGGTCCCCATCCTTGTTGCTGGACAATGGTGAAATGTATGCTGTAAAGGTCCTTGGATTGGTATGGAACCCCACCACATATGCATTATACTTTAAGAAACACCAGTGTACCAAACCTACCACTAAGCACATCTTGTCTGCGGTTGATGGAATCTTCGACCCACTTGGGTGGCTAGCCCGGCTTCTCTTGTTCTCGAAACATTTGATCTAAACACTCTGGCTCAGGCAGATGGCCTGGAATGACGTACCATCATTGGATATTTTACAGCATTGGAATCAGTTCAAGCATGAACTTCCCCTGCTGTCTGCTCTCGCCATTCCTAGACGTGTTAAGGGCCACCCAGATTGTTTGTACCAGTACCATGCCTTTTGTGACAGCTCTGATATTGGCTTTCCAGCGGCAATATATTTGTGTCAGTAGACTTGGAACCAAAGTCACCACACATCTCATCGCAGCTAAATCAAAGGTGGTGCCAGTCAAGGTTGTGTCCCTGCCATGCCTTGAGCTTTGTGGGGCTTTGTTACTGGCCCGTTTGTTGCATCATGTTACTGAGTTGTACATTGAGGTCACCCCCTTTTCAGTTGTGGCCTGGACAGACTCGTAGGTGGCGCTAGCCTGGTTACGCACAGCTCCTCATTAGTTGTAAACCTTTATCGCCAATCGGGTGAGCGAAATCGAAAATCTTACTGCTGCAGTAGATTGGAGACACATCAAGCCAGAGGACAACCCTGCAAATTGTGCCTCAAGGGATGTTCTGCCTGCTCAAATAATAGCACATCCTCTGTGGTGGTCGGGGCCAACATTGTTGAACGAGCTTGTAGAGTTGTGGCCATCTAGTCAACCTACAGGTGGTACACTTAATCCAGCAGTGTTACAAGAACAAAGGATTCAGTCCCTTTTTGCTGCTTCTACTAAGGACCTAGGTACCCTTATCTTATTCTTGAGTAGCTTAACAAAGCTTATTCGTGTGCTAGCATACATTATTCGTTTCAGCCGAATACTCGAGCTAACAGCCCTCTCGTCTGACTGTTGACATGACTACTGCAGAGTTGGATAAGGCATTGCAGCTCTGTCTTGGCTATGTCCAGTCTAACACCTTCAAGGGTGACTTGTCTGCACTTCAGAAGGGTCAACACACATCTTCCCAGATTCGAAGGCTTGCTCCATTCATAGACAGCTCTGGGCTGTTGAGAGTAGGTGGTAGACTGCAGCAGTCTAACCTGCCCTTTCATCACAATCGTCCTGTTTTTCTCCCTAAGAAACATCCATTAACTGAGCTCATAATTTTGCATTGTGAAAAACAGAATGGCCAATCTGGACTACAAGCTCTGCAAGGAATTCTCAGAGAGACGTATTGGATTTTGAGGAGACAAACATGCCACCTCTCATTGTGTGTGGCACTCACTGCCTCAGGTGTTTTCAGGCAAAACATTCATCATGTCAACCAATCAAGCCTGCCTGCCGGAGTTGATTATGCAGGGTTGTTTATAATTAAATCTAGTTGTCTGCGCAAAGCACCCACTGCGACAAATGCGATCCACTTGGAGTTGGTGTCTGATCTTTCCATTAGTGCATTTTTGGCTGTGTACAAGCGTTTTATTGGGAGACGAGTTAGGGCATCTGATATTTTCAGCGACTGTGGCACCATTTTCATGGGAGCAGACAGACAATTGAAAAGGTTGCAACAGCTTTTGAATTCACCATCACACCAAGCTGCTGTAACGCATACTCTCTCATCTTATGGCATATCCTGACATTTCATCCCACCTGCTGCGCCCCACTTCGGCGGACAATGTGGGGCTGGGATTAAGTCTGTCAAGACTCAACTGAGGAAGGTAATTGGTGACCAGGTGTTGAATTTTGAGGAACTCTATACCGTTTTGGTTCAAGTTGAATCCGTGCTGAACTCGAGGACATTATGTCCTCTGAACTCTGAACCTAACAACCTTGGTGCCCTGACTCCAGGTCATTTTTTGGCAATCCTCAGCCTCTTGGCCAGCATTGGTTGTTGGTTCAGCAGATACACCACAGTTTCTGGCATCGTTGGAGTAGATATTACCTTCACACTTTGCAGCAAAGAGTCAAGTGGCATGTCCCCGGAGCTAGCATTGTCCCAGACCAGCTGATGTTGGTGAAGGACGACCGTCTTCCCCCGTTGCAGTGGCAACTTGGTCGCATCACTGAGTTGCACTCTGGTGCTGATGGTGTTCCCCGCATCGCTACGTTGAGAACCACCAAAGGAACTGCAAAATGACCTGCAGAGAAGCTATGCCCCCTACCGGGCGAAATATTGGAGTAACTTAGTTACTTCAAGGTGACCGGGATGTTCAGACTTGTGTGTAAATATGTGTAATAAAATACTTATGTATATAGACATCGAACTACTTAAATTTCTCACTCTGTGCTGCGTTGGGCTGGCAACCTTGGACTTAGCCAATTCGTATCTTTCCGCGCGTAATTCTCTGGACACGTCACTTGATGTTTGCACGTGTAAGATAAATTGTGCAATCGGTAGTGACTATATAGATTGAAAAAAAATTATTAACTAAATAAAACATAATTACTTCGATTTCGGTTGATTTTGTTTCAGTATTGTTGCATTTAAATAGGCAAATATACAGAACTATATAGCGTTATATTGCTGCCAATCATACAAACAGTAAGGGAACTAAAGTTAATATTGAATAAATTGCAGTACCATGGTAGCTGCAGCTAGTTATATTTTCCAAAGGTTAAAATTTTAGTACTCACTTTATTCCGAACGATCTATAGCACAACTATCGAAATTAATGGCTCTTTTTCCACATAAATATTGTTCGTCTGAACATTCGCCATCCTTAAAAAAGTATAATTGGATCAGACGATTGTGAGATGAAAGTGAAGCAATAATAAAGAGTATATGTATAACTAATTCATAAGCGTTTATTATTGGCGCTGTATCCAAATGGAGTTCTATTGCAAGTTGCCTACTGAGTGACGCCGTGGCAGCATTTCGCCTTAGACTTACAAACAAGGTAGGTATACACCCAGCTCACGACATAATATTACAGTGACGTATGTCGGCAATAGTACAGTATGTTTATCCTAGCTCACCATCATCAGCCTCTTGACGACCTCGCTGTGGGTCGCCGTACTTAAGGGGACAGTTTCCATCCACTCCTTCATCTCCAGCACCTCCTCGATAGAAGTCGGCTTCTCAGTCAGCTTCCCCATCATCTCCTTGTATTCCAACAACACCTGCACACGCGTCAGGCCATTACAAATTTAGCACTGCAAATGTTGTCTCCGCGGGTCACAAATAAACACGACCAACGTCAAGCACAACATTTAAAAACCAACATGTCATAATATACATACACTAATTTACAAAATATTTATGCACTAATTTTTATTAACATTTATTCATATATCCGAGCGTGGTGGAGCAGAAATAAAACACTTGCTTCGCGTTCGATATGACCCTGGTTTGCTTCCCGGTTTCGGCCATTTTGTTGTAGGGTTTTCCAGGGTTTCCTGAAATTACTTCAGGCAAATTAAACATACCCTGGCCGACTCCAACTCCATTTCTCCTGTGTGAATCTACGAAGGCCTTGTGCCGTTCGAGGGAACGTAAAGCAAACCAAAGTGTGTGTGTGTGTGTGTATATATATATATATATATATATATATATATATATATATATATATATATATACATACACACACATACACACACCGTGAACGGGGGTGACTGAACACGTGTAACGACTTAGGGACACTTTTATGTCTTGTTTATTTTACATATTTATTAACTGTATGTTAATATTAATTAAATTTCGTGTAGCTATTCATTCATCGTAATTTATCGCTAGTAAAATTTCTTCACTCCGGGCCAACTTATATGCGAAAAATATTTTTGTTTGTAATGTCTTAAAGTCACCCCACCCCGCATGTCCAATATCACCCCCAGCTTACGGCGTATGTGTGTGTGTGTGTGTGGGGGGGGGGGGTCTAATACATGTATAGACAGACTGAAGTGTTTTGTTGGATGTAGGTCTACGTCGTTGCCAGCGAATGTTTTGAGTCGCAGAAATCCCTGCAGTTACATAAAAGGGATACTTACGAGAAAATTAGCACCATAAAGAAAAAGAAGAAAGGAACTAAGGAAGCGAGAAATGGCTAGGCTTAACAAACATACAATTCAGAAACAGGAATACAGTCGGTACATAAAGTAAGCAAAAAACGAGAGAGGAAAAAAAAACAGACACGGAGCAAACAAGGTGCATGAAAATGTGTACATGCTGCAAGGCGCAAGACGCGTGTAAAATAAGTGAAGCTTTCTTCAGAGGGCAAGCATTTTATACTTATCACATGAATCACACCCCTAACTAGACGTGTCGCTTCCTTTGTTTGACGGCTGTGTGTAGTCGTGTGTTATCTGTAGTTTAACTGCTCCCACAGTATTCCTTCTAGCTCTCGCGCTCTGTTTCTCTTCTCTCTGTCTATCTCTATTAACCTCTCAGCAGGCGAGTTAACAATTAGGACAAGTTCAGCAATGGTGGCTGCGGTGAGCCCAGCGGGCCGTGCTGATGTCCCCAGGGCCGGAAACTGCGGGCGAAGCTCGTCGTTAGCTCACATCTCTGAATTGCTTGCTCCGTCAGCCACTATACAAGTCTCCGGGAGCAATTAGTGCCGTGCAAGGCGTTAGGCGTTACGTCACCGCCTGGCCTTTGATGGACGTGTTTTCTGCATGCGGTCGAGGTCTAGAAGTGCGGAAGCGGTACAGATGACATAGCGCCCGCATCACGCCTTACCCTAGCCTCTAGACACAAGTCCCTAAAGCCGGCATCACAATGACGCGACGTGGAGGGTGCGCGCGAATAACAAAAATAGCCAGCCAATCATAGTCGAGTAGAACGCGCTGACGTCAAAGAAGCCTCGCCACTGATTGGCTTATTTATTGACTTTTGGTATTCGCGTCGCGCACGTCGCGTCGCTTCTGGCGCGTCGTTGTGATTCCAACACGAACTTACGTGCAATCTTCCGCTGTGAAACTATTAGTGGTGATCCAATAATTGCATGACGTAATATTAGCGGTAAAATATATACTGTACACGACTATACCTTGTTAAAATTCGGCACAAGTATTTTGTAGCTTACGGACGATAGCAAAACACCCATTTAAGAGGGCGTGGTAGCGTGGTACATAATTCAACACTAAATGCATTAATCTATAACCGTGGGTTTCTTAAACCCAATTTGCGAAAATTAAACAATAGCAATCCAAGACAATAGTTTCAGCATTTCCAGTGTTACGAACTTCTGAGGCACAATCTCTGACGCCGGAACCTCGTGTATTTAACTGCGGCGCAAGAGATCACGCGTAACAAATTAGTAATTCCGGATAAATATTTACTAATAAAGTTGGCAAATGCCATTATCTAGGATTGTCATTGAGTATTTCATCCATATTAGCTTCGAAAAAAGCGTAGAAATCAATTGAAGTTTTCAGCGTTTAATTATCTACCACGCACTCTTAAGGCAGAGAATAAAAATATTTACGGCCGCAAATAGAGTATACACTTGTATAATGTTCTTAGAATGATAATCCAAAGTACAACACTCGTGCACGTTGATCAGTTTTCGAATAAACTTCTCTTTGCCGAAAATCTGCACATCGGCTCGTTGCAGCGCGTCACGCGTATTATTTTTTACGTGAAACCGCTTAACTTATTCATATTATGTATGTCTACGAAAAGAACACACATTTGAAACTATGCTTCTATGTTTTAAAAAATTTGACACGCTTGTTAGAAACATGATTTTCGGGCCTCTCAAAGTGGCTAAAATGTTTTTTTTTTCTTTTTTTTTTTTTTTTTTT